>ALYI01004473.1:0-26442 GCA_001969225.1 Ceriporiopsis andreanae CBS 279.92 | reverse complement strand
TGTACAGAGCCAAAATGGCTCGCTTGCGAATCTGCGGTCGCGAATGTGTCAACATCTTGATCACGTCCTGGCCAAGATCGCGAGCCAGGTCTGGCGTAACGATTTCAGCAAGACCGTTCAATGCAATTGCAACATCCTCTGGCTTCGACGTGAGATCCTGCGAACGTGTCAATACAGTACAAAAAAACCATGTGAACCTCTCACCTTCTTCAGCAGGTTAGTGGTAAGCATAAGGACATCCGTGTCCTGGGTAAAGGAGTTTGACGCGCCGAGGTAGCCAACACTTTTCAAGTGTATTCGAGGAGCAGACATGACTTCAACGACGTGGAAGGACGCCCAGCCCATGTCGTATCCTAGCATATCTAGCTACGGGCAAGCTTCAATCCTGCCTCGGAGAGAAAACCAATGGCACGAACATATGTGAGCTTCAGGACCGCTCCCGCCTTCAGCTCCATATCTTTGCTTCTAATCTCCTGGCGAATCTCATCGACGGCCTGCGCGATGAACTTTGCTTCATCCTGCTTGTTTGCTCGTAGGCCGCGAATAAGGTCTTGGAGTGTCCTTTCCCACATAGCTCGTTCACGCGGCGGGTGATGAAGAGTAGATGGTCGAGTAAAATGTTGTTAAACGGGTGCCAGACGTTCAGCGACCTCTCCGAACGAGGCAGTACACTGGAACGATGAGAGGCAGGCAGTCAGTGACCGCAGGAGGGTCAACCTCGATGCGCTTGGCGTCGAGCGCATGACGGCGGCAAACCACGTGGCGCCATAATGGGCGCCAAGTTGATTGGTCGACGACCGCGACGCTGGGCTACGAGGTTTCTCTCCTTCGAACTCCTCACGTTGTCGCAAAATTGCTCTGGGAGACGTGCCTCTCAGCAGGGCTTTCACGCGTATCTCAAATTGAAGTGATGAAGGACGTGAAGCGGAGAGACATGTCTACACCTTGATAGTACTACGAGGCGCAATATCGCACACAGGTGGGTGAGAGGGAACGGATATAAATGTCGCCATATTGATACATGTCCGTTAAGCACAGCGTGTTCTTCTCAATTCGCATCTGTGGATGGTGGGACTCCGCGCCCTGTGGCAGAAATGAACGCGCGAGACGAACACATCCTGCCGCGAATGACAAGCTGCCGAAGAAGGCGTGGACTGCGGACACTGTCCATGTGTGCATGCTACCTTCGCATGCCCACGCAGAACGGCGGTGGCTACTGTGGTAATCACGAGAGACACCGTCTGAGACACATCTCTGAGTATATCTCGGCCCACATATGATGCTGCCCGTTTTCTTCCAGCGGTTGAGCAGGATCAAGATGTGAAACCACAGGTCTTCATGCGTTGTAGTCTCTAACTCTCCCAGCGTTGCAGTATGTTAACTCTCTTGCCGGCATGTGATGATATAGTTCCTCGGCCTGGTGAGTTATTCCTGTGGTTTTCTCTCGCTTTTCTGATAGATTGGTACCCATCTGCGTCGCTAGCTTGCCTTTCTGGCGCTGGCAGCGCGAGATCAGAACGCCGCCACTGTATTCATACGTCCTGTTCCAGTATGTCCTCCCACATACTGAGCAACATGCCGAATGGTACGAGCCAGCTTAGCCGGCAGTTGATCGCGATATCGATGCCAGTGGCGAGTAAGTTCCGCATTACACCCTTACGTGAAGCGCACATTGTGCGGAAGCCGTAGATAAACGTTTCTCTGACCGGTATTCCGAGGGCATGGCTCCATGCCTGCAGCCTCCTTTCCTTTGCGCTGTGCAGCGTGACTGCCATCGTCGGAAATGTGGACATCGGGCTCACGGGGAGCGATTTTAAATGGAACGTCTCCTGAGCGATGGGCGATCGCATACATTGCAGATAGCTTCCGCAACTTTGTTCGTGCATTGACACCGCCACCTCTGCCGGACAATCACTGCAAACCTGCCAGGTACGTCCAGCTCGCTGATCCGGACATCTGCGTCTCGCCTGACCGCTCACGGCGCTCTGTCATGCTTCACTCCCCATTTCATCAAGCACTTCGCTCAGCCGCGGGACCATTCCCAATTGGTCTCCTAAACACATCATACGCTCTATTCCTCCCGTCGCATATATAGTGCGAAGAGTATGTCGAGTCTTTTCCCCAAGTCGACATGCCAGGACTCACCACTTCTATCCCCTTTCCAGACGACGTCCCCACTCACCCCCTCCTGATCGTTGACTATAACTTAGTCAAGGCAAACGATCCGCATGAATCAGACAAGCTATGGCGTGCAGCCACTCAGCTCGGTTTCTGGTAGTCAGTGACGCTGTCGCCTTCATATCCTGTTGCGACTCTAACCTCCTCTCACGCTTAGCCTGAAGAATCACGGCGCTGAACAAGAAGTCGATGGCATGTTCGACATGGGCGCAGAGACGCTTGACCTTCCACTCGAGGAGAAGATGAAGTACGAACAAGGTGATAGTGGTTACTCCTTTGGGTATGTAGCCCTCCACGATCCTCTCTTGCTATGTTCCATCGTCTAATCATCGTGCCCGAACCCAGTTACAAAGCCCGAGGAACCATTGCGACGGACAAGAACGGCACGCTGGACAACGTTGAGTTTCTGAATGTCGCGCAGGATGACGCCGTTTCGTGGCCACGTGTTACCCACCGCACGTATCCAGAACCCGTACACCGGTACATGGACAACGTGATCGTGCCGTACGTGAGGAAGTCCATGGATGTGAACATGACGTTCTTGGCGTTCTTCGAACGCAAGCTTGGCTTGCCGGCAGGCGAACTTCTCGAGAGACACCGCCGCGATGAGCTGAACGGCGGCGAGGCGCGGTGTATCAAGACGCCTCCGCGCCAGACCTCTGCAGGCATCGGCGCACACACAGACTTTGGTTCTCTGGCAAGTGACTCAGGCTAAGCGACGGACGATGCGCTGACTTTGTAATCCCCTTCAGGCCATTGTTCATAACCGCCTAGGTGGTCTCCAAGTGTTGCCACCTGGCGCAGACAAATGGATGTATGTGAAGGTGCGCACACTCCCCGACATGAAGGCTCAAGCTGACACGTACTAGCCTGTGCCTGGTCTCGCGGTGTGCAATATCGGAGACTCCCTCGCGATCTTCAGCGGAGGTGTCTTACGTTCGAACGTGCACAGAGTAATGTATGTTTTCTTCCTGTCTGTGGCGTTTCGGTGCTCACGACGATACACAGGCCACCCCCTGGCGACCAATCACAGCTCGCAAGATACTCGATTTCGTTCTTCACACGTCCCGCGTATCACGTCACTTTACGCGCCCTCAAAGAAAAGAGTCCGCTCATTGCGCAGGCCGTTATCGATAATCCGGGCGATTACGACCCTCAATGCACCGCCGGCGAGTGGCTTGCACGCAGGATCAAGAAACTTAGAATTAAGAACAGGACGGTAAGTTTGTGTGATGGAGATCTGCAAAGCTACGGTCTAACCACATATGTACAGGGCCCTGAGACCTGGTATGACAGCATGGGGACTGAGCACAAGGGTATACGTGATGTTGTCCGGCCCCTTCCCACTACTAAAGCGACGGCCTAAAGTACTCAGGTATCTGGAACCAACAATTTTCTATTCATGGCTAGGAATTATCTTGGGCACAATGCTTTACTATGTCACACCACTATTTCTACTTACATATGTCGTACGTTGTCTTCATAATCGATCTTTGTTACCACACACATCGCACGCAGTCTCGGAGGCCACTGGCCAGTGGCCAGCCAGAGAAGCAAGCGCGCGTCTAAATGTACAGTGTCAGTACCGCCGGCTCCGGCGCTATGATCTCTCTTCACCGACGTCGACGACCACCTCCTTCAAGTGCGTGATAATGTCCACCTTGACACAGAATGAGTATGCCACATACAGTCTTTAAACGTGCCACACGCTCACGAAGTATCTTGGTAGTGTGGAGATAGCTGTGCGCGCAGCAGACAACTTCACTCGCCTGTACTACTCAACCTACGATTCCGCTTCGCGCGTCGACGACGTTCCCAATTTCTACCGGCCCACATCGGCACTGACATGGAACGGGACACCGCATCAGGGCGCGGACAGCGTGCGACAACTTCTCACGCGGATGCCTCCTACGAAGCACGAGATTCAGTCGTTCGACTGCCATCCCATCCCAGGTCCGTCGATCCAACTTCTGCGTTTGAGGCCACCCTGACACTGAATGCAGGCAGTCAGCCACCTTCGCTTCTAGTCACGGTCACCGGAACGGTCGTCCATGGCAAGGGCCCCGCGGGCAACCCTGCCGCTACACCAGCCAAGTCGCTCGACGGCCAGCCTCGAGTGTTCGCGCAGACATTCATGCTCGCGCCGGATCCAACCGCACCGCGCGTCGCAGCCGGAGAAGTAGCGAAGTACTATGTGAATGCAGATGCTATGAGATTTGTGGGATAGTCGGTACAGTTTAGGAGGTGAGTCCCTCATATCATGGTTGAGATCAACAGCTTCTCAGACTATCGCCACAGCGTTGTCCTGGAGTACCCCTTTTGAAGAGCCCCTCACAATAGAACATGCACAGCCTTACAATATCTACGGCTCAACGGCCGCCACACACGCTGCATGACTCGCGCACTCACGGTCCTGACTTCGGTTCTCGGAGCGGTGGGGAAGTCTAAAAGACATCGTGACAAAGGATGTCCGAGGAGGAAGTGACACGGTATTGCCTCTCTGCGATGCGATTCACAGGCGTATGAACACCCAGAAGGAGTTGCTTTCTCGCGTCAGTGTTATAATACAATGCGCCCAGCATCAAGGGGTCCTGATTAATAGTATACAATCTACACCAACTAAGCACGATAGCAAACACAACAATAATCTCAACCGAATGTTTGACTCTGAATAGAGATTGTTAGAGTTGCGCGAGGGATTGATAAGCCGCGGAAGACGTACCGAACGTGCGCTCCTCTTGACCTTCGACAGCCGCCATTCATCTGGCTTCTCGTACTGCAGATAACAATTAAGTACTGAGTGAGATACATGAGCAAGATGGAACATACCTTGTTATATAGCGGCTCGATCTTCTCCTGCTTCTTACGCTTACTGATTTTATTCGCGTCGGCAACCTTGAAGAACTGCGGTGCGACTTCCACCAGCCACTTCGGCTCGATTGCCGTGACATTGTGGCAGTATTCCCTCGTAGTCAAGATCAACTCGTGGTAGATCAGCCATTCGGGGTTGCGATTGAATAGCGCAGACGACGGGTGAATGTAGACGGGCGTGCCCTCAACGAGTGTCTTGTATCCCTCTTGCGGGTCCTTCTTCGCTGCATGTCGGAAGAAACCTGAGCAGATCGCGCGCCGGACGAGATTAAAGTCCTTTCCAGCGGAGACGATGTCATGCTTGTAACTGCGGACTGTCAGTGGCGAGCACTAGAAGCTATGTGTGGGGAGATGCTTACCGATCCATGATACCTAGCAACTGCTTCCGCACATCTTGTGCCCGTCTCATGCTCCGCGCCTGGATGAAGTTCTCGTAGCACCAAGGATTGGAGAAGCTGCTCGCTTTCCACCCGTTGTACACTGTGAGAAGCGTGAGGTGATCGCCCTCTGGTTGGTGGAACTTCGCTTTCTTCGAGTCGGCCTGGCCTTGCTTCTCCTTGGGCCGATAGAACACGCTCTGCACTGACAGCATCGCGACAATTGATAGGATCTCCTCCGAGCACCCAAAGTCCACCGAAGCAATGAGCATCTTTGCAAGCGGCGGATCCATGGGGAAATCGGCCATCTTGCGACCAAGCCTGGTCAACAGCCCTTCGTCGTCGAGAGCCGACAGCGCGTACAGTGATTCCAGTGCTGTCAGCATGGTCTGCGCCGGTGGAGGGTCCATGAAATCGAAGCTCAGGAGGTCGTTAACGCCCATGGCCTTGAGCGTCAGGATCGTGCTCGCCAGGTTCGTGCGCTGGATGTCGGGGATCGAGTTCGGCAACATTTCATTGCGGAACGCTGCCTCCGTGTATAGGCGGTAACACTTCCCGGGTCCCGTACGTCCCGCACGTCCAGAGCGCTGTCGAGCTTGCGCTTGTGAAATAGGCATGACAACGAGGGAGTCCATTCCCAACCGCGGGTCATACGCATTCTGCTTCGAGAAGCCAGGATCGATGACATAGTAGATGCCGGGGATAGTGAGACTTGTCTCGGCGACGTTTGTAGCCACAACAACTTTGCGCGCACCGGGAGGTGTCGGCTCGAATACTCTGGACTGAACCTCGGATGGTAGCGCCGAGTAGATGGGCAGGATGAGCAATTCCGGCACCTTCGGTCCAAGTGCCTTCATACGCTCATACAAGATCTCACACGCAGTGTCGATCTCTTCCTGGCCCGTGAGGAACAGCAAGACATCGCCTGGCGGCTCGGAAAGATGGATCTGCATCACGGTGATGAGGGAGGCATCGAGATAGTCGGTCTCCGGCTCCTTAGTGTAGAGGATCTCGACAGGGTATGTGCGACCAGGGATCGTGAAGATTGGACACCCGAAGAAGTACTTTGAGAATTTCTCAGCATCCAAGGTGGCAGAGGTGACGATCAGCTTGAGGTCCGGTCGGCGTTTGATAGCCTCTGAAATCGCGTGTTAGCTGCAGAAACGAAGTGCGATCAATAAATGCGACTCACTCTTCAGAAGACCAAACAGAACATCAGTGGCAATGGTGCGCTCGTGGGCCTCGTCCAACATGATGACTGAGTACTGCGTGACATCTGGATCGATCAGGCATTCACGCTGGAGCATACCGTCCGTCATGTACTTGATACGTGTCTCGGGGCTGGTGCAATCCTCGAAACGGATAGTGTATCCGACCTCTTGGCCCATCCGGCATCCGACTTCCTCGGAGACACGCTTTGCGACAGACATGGCTGCAACACGACGAGGTTGTGTGCATCCAATTCGGCCTCTGTCAGCGTACCCATCCTCGGCGAGGTACTGTGTCATCTGCGTGGTCTTGCCTGACCCGGTATCGCCGACCACGATGAGGACTTGATGCTAAAAGACATGTCAGATCCGTATGTGCGATCGGGTGCTTAGATAGTACATACCTCTCGAATGGCTGCTAGGAGTGGGTCTCGGAGTTTATAGATAGGGAGATTCTTGCGCTGGTCCTGGATGCTCAACTTCGAGATTTCTCCGTAGGTTGTAGCCTTGTTGAAAGTGGCATCCTTCCACTTCGGCTGCTCGCTCGCCTTCTGCCCTCGGAGATGACCACGCAAGTCCTGCGCAAACATCTTGTCTGACTCTTTCGACATGGGATCTAGCCAGGGAGCGCTGAAGTCGCGTGCTTCCGAGTCGGCCTGCTCATTCGCTTCCTGCTGTCTCATCTCTCGTCGTTCCTTAGCAAGAGACGCGCCAGCAAGAGCAGCTCTGTTTAACGAGCCATCGGGTGCCTTTACGATCTTCACCGGGCTAAGATCGAGCGTCCGTTTTGTCTGACCCGCTAAGAATGCCGGCTCCTCCTCTCGGATCTCAACGTCGAGCTCCTCTTCAACCTCTGCCCGCGCCGATGGATTATTGAAATCCTCGTCTAGATCTGGGTACTCTGACGCGTCTATGATGCCGGATGCGATGAGCTGCTTGATCTCCCAGCGCTCAGGCGAGGTAAGCCGCTTGGCCGAGCGGACAGGGCCCGTCTCTTCCTTGAAACCTTTTGAGCCCAAAGGTATCGAGTTGGCGCCGCGTGCAGCTCTCTCTGCTTCTTCCTGTGCGAGCTCAGCTTCGGACTTGATGCGAAGATGCGGTGTGAGGTCGCGTCCGGTCGCTTGGTCAACGTCTTTCATAGACAGGCCGACTCTATTGCCAGCTACGCTCATGACCTTGACCTTGACTTGCTGCCCACGGGTGAGGAGGTCGGCGGCGGAGTTGGCCCGGGCTCCCTGCTGGATGTTGGAGACATGGACCATACCTATGACGAATGAACGGTATGTCCGACGACTTTGACAAAAGAACGTACCTTCCACCCTGCCCATAACGCCTTCAACCTGGACGAAGGCACCGAAATCCTTCATGCCCGATACGCGTCCACTATAAATTTTGTACAAAATCGGGCGTTCGTCTAACGGGGCTTTCCCTCGCCCTCGAGTGGGATTGGAGTCTCGCCAGTCACGCCTAGGAGGACTGGGGCTGCGTCGTCGCGGTGAACGAGAGCGTGATCTTCGCGGCCGTTTTGAAGAGCGATCTCCATCCTCGTCCATTGGTCTCGCCCTTGACTTCTTCGCGGCTCCTTCAAATTGCGACATCATATCATCCACCTCCTTCATTATAACGTCCGGTGCTGTACTTGGTTTCCACTCCTGATCCTTCAACGCCAGACCAGGAAACATCCTCTTCTTCTTCTCCTGCTCATCCAGACCCCCTTCCTCCTTCGAAGCGTTCTCCTTTCCCGAGATGGCAGACCGCTTCTTATGCTTGGGGTGCATGTTGAGGATGAGTCGATCGACGTTCTCGACAAAGGAGTCGGGAAAGTTCGCCCCAACATCTTTCAGCTTCTGCTTGAACTCCGGTAAAGTCTTCGACTCGTCGTGGAGGGCAATGACAAACTCAGCGAGAGTCTTGTCATTGAGGCCGGTGTGATTGACGATTTCTTGGGTGATTTTAGCGACGAGTGAAAGGAATTCGAGGTTGTAGAGGTCAGAATCAGACATGAAGATGTAAAAGAATGACCAAGGCCTGCA
Organism: Ceriporiopsis andreanae CBS 279.92; assembly: GCA_001969225.1. Lineage (NCBI taxonomy): Eukaryota > Fungi > Basidiomycota > Agaricomycetes > Polyporales > Meruliaceae > Ceriporiopsis > Ceriporiopsis andreanae. The sequence continues at coordinate 17,775 of ALYI01004473.1, read as the reverse complement.
GGAGGAAAAGACGAGTGGGACTGAGAAAGAGTCCAAGTTCAAGAGGCAACGCGCGCGGTGCGGGTCACGTAAGGCAATTTAGCGCCTGTGGCTTATATTATCAACTTAAGCGCCTCATACTCCGGTTTTCGTACCTCCAACGGTCACTTGCTTGAGAACGCAAATGCCTCCGAGAAGGGGTATCGTCAAGTCTGGAAATGCCGGAAACTCCTCCAAGGCAGCACCGTTGCCATCAGGAGACCAAACGCCGAAGGAGAAACCGCTGTTTCCTCCTGGCTTTAAATGGCCTCTGACTGTACTGAACGAAAGGTAGGTTTCCTCTGATTGTGATAATGGTGCATATCGATGATTCGTTTCGTTTGACTTCAGGGCTCAGAAGAATGGCTGGGAGAAACCAGTCGTGGACACCGTAAGCCTGATACGACCGTACGACGGCTAACTATACTCATCCTGTGGCGGTCAGTATCGACACAAGGATGGATACTCGTTTGCCGTGACACTTGCACGTGTGAATAAAAAGAATGAACGAGAGACTGTGAGACTGGAACCCCATCCGCCGTGCGCTCGCCCCACCGCTCTAGAAGCGCGACATTGGGGCGCGACATACGCGCTGTACCGTGTCCGTAAGCTACTACGCTTGAGGCATCGTTGGTCACGACTGATAATTTTGATCAGTTTTGTAATGGAATGTCACTTCACCTCGTACTTCCCCCGGGTCCCAAGGAATATTGGAACGAGCTCGCTACGGAGCACAAGAGCGCACCGGAGCATCAGAAATGGATGTATGATGCGGACCCTTTTACGGCTCGGAAGGCGGTTGATGAGCGACAAGAGAAATCTGCTAAGAAAAAGGAGGAAGCTTCCCAGCCTTCGAGTAGTCGAGGACCTGCGCAGACATCGCAAGAGTTTGTGCATTGCCCGGACGCGAAGATGGCCAGTAGCCTCCGTGACCTTGTCGAAGAATCGATCAAGAAGGCAAGTGAACATGTGGCTTGCTTTCACGGATGTGAAGAATACTAACATGCTACGCAGGCTATTGAGAAATACCCTGAGGCGCAGGACGTCTCTCCAGCAGTCTTAGAAGAGGGGCAAACGCAAGATGTTCTCCAACAGCTACAACATCTGGGATTCACGTCTGCACAAGCAGGCCAAGCTACCACCGCGCTCGCCACATCCTCGCCGCTCACATCGACTCTTCTTTCATCACTCGGTCCGCTTCAAGCATGTTTGGAGTATCTCATACTGCATATGCCGGAGTGCGACCTCCCGCAACGGTTCCTCCCCTCAAACAACTCTTCTAACCCGTTCATATCTTCAGGTCATGCAGGAACGGAGGACATTAAACGTCGCTGGGTCCAGGACAAGGCGGTCAAGGAATGCGGCTGGCCTGAACACACTGTAAAGGAGTGCCTCGCTGACACCGCGCTTGCCACGGACTGGCCTGCCTTGGTGAAAACCCTCAACGACAGGCTTCTGGGAGTTGTGGCCGACACAGACCCGCCAGGTGTTCAACGGGAGGCCATAGACGAGGATGAGCTCGAGCCGTTCTCCGCTCGTTTTGTCGAGCCGTCGCACCTCGAGATCCCAATGCCTATCGCACCCTTTCAAATACACATCCTGCTCCCGGCGGACCGAATGTTGCCTATACGGGGCGATGCACCACCGATGTACATCACCTCCAAGGTCGCCGCTGCCTATGTGCGGCTTCATCTCCTTTCCAAAGTGCTTTCAGCGTTCCGTCATGGATCATTGGTTCAACCCGGCGAGAGCGTCGTTATGGCTATTCTTCGGCTCCTGGAAGAGGAGTGGGCAGCTATTGAAGATGACGGTCCGCCAACTATGTCGGACGTTCTGCGACATCTGCTGCCAAAGAGATCTGTATCTTCGGCTGCCGGGGAAGATAGCGACTTGCAGGAAGATATCCCCTCCGCCAAAGGTGCAAGACAACGGCGTGGCGGAGCTCCAAGGAGAGACGATAGGACGGATGCGCGCGTCAAGGATGACTTCGAGCGCACTCGCTCGAACCCGAAGTACCAAGAGCTTCTACGGACGCGAGAGAAGCTTCCGGCGTATACTGCCAAAGACAAATTCTTGAATACATTAGAGCGTAATCGTTGTGTGGTTGTGGTAGGCGAGACTGGTGTGTGTTCACCCTCGTCCCATGTATCGGTGGCTAAAACCTGAACATAGGCTGTGGCAAAACAACCCAACGTAAGTGTTGTGTTCGGTCGCATGCTCCCTACTCACGGCCTCGGTAGTCCCTCAGTTCGTGTTAGACTCCTTGATTCTGGCGAATAAAGGCGCTAGTGCATCCATCATCATAACGCAGCCGCGCAGGCTGTCCGCAATCGGTGTTTCGGCGAGGGTCTCCGCGGAGCGTTTGCAAGACGGTTCAGTCGGATATGCAATTCGTGGGGAGAGCAAGCAGGACAAGCGCACAAAGCTACTCTTCTGCACGACTGGTGTGGTCTTGCGACGCTTGGGATCGGGTGACAAGCTTCAAGGCATTACCCATGTAATTGTAGATGAGGTACGACCCTTACACGGCATATCACTCTCTGAGAGCGCTGATTCCTTGACTAGGTTCACGAGCGATCTGTGGACGGCGACTTCCTCATGCTGGAATTAAAGGAGCTGCTTAGACACCACGCCACCTTGAAGGTTGTACTCATGTCAGCAACTATCAATCACGAAACCTTTATCAAGTACTTCGACAACGCGCCACTGATCACCATCCCGGGTCTAACGCATCCAGTGGAAGATTTGTGCGTTCATATGCTTGCCTTGCATGGGCAACCATTCATTCGTGATTCAGATATTTAGAGGAATACTTGCCTGGTCTCTCGTATACCCCGACCGGTATGCGAGGCGGAAAGCGATTGACGGACAAGCAGAAGGAGGAAATGGCCGAGGAAATCTCCGGCTTGAGCACCGAAAACGTATCTGCATTGCGCGCCATCATGACTTCCGACAGAGTGGACTACGACGTGAGTCTCCCAAGGCCGTTGCTGTCGCATGCGTACTCACAGCAACTTCAGCTCATCGCATCCGTGGTCAAGCATATCATTGCGTCGGCTTCTAAACCCGCTGGTATCTTGATCTTCCTGCCCGGCGTGCAGGACATCCGGCAGTGTATAGACAGCCTTCGCTCCGTCGGAAACGCAAAAATACTTCCGCTTCATGCAAATCTATCCAGCGACGAGCAGCGGGCCGTATTTTCACCCACGTCTGGTTGGAAGATCGTCGCTGCAACTAACGTTGCAGAGGTACGCGTCTCATCAGGGCTGCTCAATTCTAACTTTCGGTCGGTCAGTTCGCTTTTCGCGTCGCAGGATGTTGTCTTTTCCCGAGCGCCGAATATGCGGACCCTCTCAAAGGGGTCCGCCTTGGACTCCTGCTCAGAGCCCTCCCCAACAGCTACCCGCCGCTGCGTATGCGCAATTGAGCTACAACACAGCCTACACTGCGCCCCATTTGACACCAAGAACATCAGCGTCGGAGAGACCGCTGCACATCTGGTTGAAGCGACGCGAACTGACCGGTCGCAACGAGGTTTAGAATGGAGCAGCACCATCTGTCTGGGGCTTCGCGTCGTGTTTAGGGATATTGCTTTTACCAGACCTCAATCACAATTGACGACATCGTCTATGTCATCGATTCAGGTAAAGTCAAAGAGACGCAATACGACCCGGAAAACGGGCTTACCCGGCTGACCGAACAATGGGTCACGCGCGCCGCTGCAAAGCAACGTAGGGGACGGGCAGGCCGAACGCAGCCTGGTGTCTGTTACAAGCTGTACACTAGGCGGCAGGAACAGAGAATGGGAGCCTACCCTGTTCCTGAGATCAAGAGAGTAGCTCTCGAGAGCGTCGCGCTCACCGTCAAGGTAGTCCACGACGATGTGAAGGTAATCATTTTTGTCCGTTTTTTCTTCTTTGATCATTGACGCGTGTTATAGATTTTCTTGTCGCGAGCAATTGATCCGCCGGAGATCGCATCAATAGACCATGCCCTGCGCACTCTCGTTGAACTGGGTGCTATTCTGGATACCGGAGAACTCACTCCTTTGGGACAATATTTGGTGAGTTGACTGCACTTCATGTTTGCGCGCAAGGCTCATGCGGTCCTCTAGTCAATGCTCCCTGTTGATCTGCGACTTGGCAAGGTACGACCCAGCCCATGAACGCAGCTTTGATAGAAGCTAACGCTACGTAAAGATGCTAGTTCTCGCAACCGTGTTCCAATGCCTCGGTCCTGTCCTGACCGTGGCAGCCTGCTTGTCTTCCAAGCCATTGTTTCTCAGCCCACTGGAGAAACGAAACGAGGCGAATCTGTGGGTGCTTGCATGTTCGATTTCCGATGCATTCTGAACAGCTCGTAGAGCTCGGCAACGCTTCGCATCGGGAAATAGCGATTTATTAACAGATCTGAACGCATTTAGAGAGTTCACAGAGGTACGAAGTTCTGGCGGCGCGAAGGCGCGGGCATTTTGCGAAGAGGTATGTACAAATTTTGCCATGCCTGCATGTCAACTAATCGAGTGTAGAATTTCATCTCCCCTTCTACGATTCGCGACGTCAACACTCTTCGATCGGAGTTTTTGTCGTCGCTGGTCTCGTTGAATCTCGTACCAGGCGGAAGTACACCAACGACACCGTTACTCAATACGAATAGCAACCACACCGGCCTCGTTAAAGCTATTCTTCTATCAGGTCTATGGCCCCGCGTCGCGCGCGTATCGCTGCCTCGCGGGGCTATCAAATTTGACCGTGTGCAGGCAGGCACAGTACAAAGGGCCAATGAGGCGAAGGAATACAAATTCTTCGACATTCGAGCGGGGCAGGCAGGCGGCCGTGTCTTCCTCCATCCCGCATCGATTCTCTTTCATTCCGCCGAATGGAAGTCCCCCTTCGTTACGTACTTCCAGAAGCAAACGACTAGCAAAGTATTCTTGCGTGACGCCACCGAGGTTTGCTCATGTCCTTTACAGTTTTATTTGAAGCTAATTTGGACTGTAGATTCCTGTATACGCTCTCTTACTTTTCGGAGGGCCCGTGTCAGTGAACCATATCGGTGGAGGATTGACAATTGGCAACCAAGATGCTTACATTAAACTGAAAGCATGGCCTCGCATCGGCGTGTTGGTCAACCAGTTACGGTGCGCCCTGGTGGTCCTACCTCACACAATGCGTTTACGAATTCTAACTTTTTACAGCCGCTTGCTGGACATACAACTCAAACGGAGTGTAGATTCTGGGATGATCCTCGATATTGGCCAAGACAATCCGGTGGTCGAGGCAGTGCTCGCGTTACTACAAAATGACGGGCTGAGTAGTTAGATGCGCTGTATCTGGCGTCACATTTCTGTTCCCCATCAAGGGGGGAGAATTCCCGAGCCCAGCACCAGAATGACCCGGTACTCGTCGAAGACAGTGTCCACTAAAAAGCGCCGGTCCACGTGACGGGATAAAGCGACGTTTGGCGTCTGCGTGTAAGTTGCACCAAACCATGAACTATAGTCGTGTTTGACTCGTGAACAAACGTGGATATCTCTTTTCCACGTCCCCTTTCTGCGCCGCACGACCGGTAGCGCGCCATCCCCTGAAAAGTCTGTCCCCGCCCGATATTGGGCTGTCGGGATCGATGCGGGGGCGAACTCTGTGCACACTGTCAGGATATTGACGCGTTGCGGGGTACGTAGACGAGATTAATTGATATGTTTTGAATTGTCCTGACCTTTTGTATCAGGCAGTACACGTTTCACGTCTCCTTTCTGTCTGTTCGCCCCCACGCGCAACAGCGGCGCACAGCCCTCGTTGGCCGCAGAAAGACATCTGATGCCTACTGCGATCTACGGCGACCGCATTTCTGATGATTGCGGACATGGCATGTGTACATATGCGCTCCCTCGCGCAGCGTCTCGCGTGCCTTCTAAGGCATGTCGGGAACCAGGTGAGCCCTTGATGAACTTTGATGTGGTGAACACAGCCCGCCAACTCCTCGCTGGGTAGGCCCGGGGCCGGCGTACTCCTTGCTGCAACGCCTCATTCGCCGCCCACCAGGCCTTGCATACCCGTGGTAGCTGCGATTAGCACCGCAAGCCAGTTTATTACGGGCTCTGAGCGGCATTAGAGGTTTAGTATGAGGCGTGACCGAGCTATGCATCACAAAGCGGTGCAAGTAGACTGCGGGTCATGTTCTCAGCGATCCTCACTGCAAGCTCTACCGTGATTTTCGTCAGCGACCGCCATCGTCGGTCTCAGAGTGTTGCTCGTTGTGAAGATGGCACGACAACGCGCATGTCGTAGCACACGAGACGAGAGGTGTCCTCCAATGAGCATGCCGAGTTAATAGTTGTCGAATGACGATTTCTGGCTGTGATTTTGTTTAAAAACGCAGTCAGGCGGTGTGGTCACGGGTGAAATATTCTGCGCTTTCGGGAGACCTTTACGGAAAGTTGTCGCCTGGATCACTGCCGAGCGTTGTGCATACAATAACCCACCACTGTCTTTCCTTTGATTTCTCGCTCGTTTCTATACAGTACGCTCCTTGCTTCAGACTTTCATCTCCCTGTCAGCACGCAGCTTAATGGAACCTCCATCTCTAATACTCATCCCGCCGACGCCAACGCCTGCCAGAAGCCTGCAGCCGTCGCCACTTTCGACGACTACGACAACGTCTGCCTGCTCTGTACCAGAACTCACCACCTCGTCTTCAGAAAGAGACCGCAGCTCGTCAGAAACTACGATAGTCACCATTTATTCCATGTATGAAGAAGAGGTCGGCAGCTGGACTGCGTCGGACTCCCCATTGGGTTATGACCATAGACGACGACCATCCAAAGACGTCGCAGTGTCCATCACCCCCCTCCCCGTCTTCCGCAACTCGTACAACGGCGTGGGCGGTGCACCTACCGACGACAGCGGCTTCTACGATGCCACCTACGATGTAATGCGTCCGCCGAGCAAGCAGTTGAGCATGTCGGCCGAGGCGCGGATATCTGTGCTTTCTGACGACTCGACCCAGCTCGCGTACAGCGACAGCCGCACAACCTCTTCCTACGCGCGCACCTCGTCTGGTACCCGCGTCACGAGCGAGTACCTCTCAGAGGGCCCTCGTCGTAGTCAGGTGCTCTCCACGGACAGCGACGGCCTTTCGAGCCCACGTAGCCGAGCTTCTAGCAGTCGACCACACTCACAACACAGGAAAAGTTCCACATCTCTGAAGAGCACTTCTTTAGCCTACGCTGGACCATCTACTTCTTCACCACGACTGTCGTCCCGACCCCTCTCTACCATTTCGTCACTGTCGCCCGACTCCGAGCCTCCGTTGTCACCGCCTTCGACCCCCTTCCCACACGCGCAGACGTCGCCGCTCTTGGACGTACCCTCCACGCCGCCTAGTTCGCCACCCAAGAGGGACCCAAAGATCAGTTCTCCGAGCAGCAAGCACAGCCAGGTCTCCCTGGTGCCTTCAGAAGGTGAAGACCCTGACTCCTTCCACGTTCGCAGTACATACGCACAACTAGACCAATGTGGAGTTAAGGGTGATGGTATCGTGGAGGGTGTCGAGCGCACTCGCGCGCGCGTCGGTGGCAGCCGAGCAAGCGAGCTAATGGCTGCGGAAGCTTTGGCAGACGAGACGGAGAAGACTCGGGAGCTTACTCCGGAGGAGGTGCGGATGCTCAGCAGTCTGGATCGGTGAGCACCTCGTGAAAACATATCCTCGTTTATTCCTCATCTGGGGTGCTCAGCTACGGCTTCTTCGTGATACCCTCGCATGAACGACTTCTTCTCCTTCCTGCCGCCCCTCTCTTGAAGCCGCTGTCGCGCGTGACCACGACCACGCCTTCCACGCCCCCTAACGCGCCTCTTCTTCGGACGCAACCACCGAGCAAACCGCCACCAAAGGAGCTCGAGAGAACTGCAAAATGGGGACGCATGCTCATCGCCCGTTCGAGGGACGAGGGCGGCAATGTCGACCTCTGGGACATCAAACCATCCAAAGAGCAGAAGCTCCGCGAGCGGGTATACAAGGGCATCCCTGACTGTTGGCGCAGTGCTGCTTGGGAGATTCTCATGAATCGGTTCACGAAGACCGGAAAGCGAGAGATGAAGAAGCTCGCAGAGGACTATCGTGCCGCTCTCGACCTCCCATCGACATACGACGTGCAGATCGACCTCGACGTACCGAGAACGATCAGCGGACACATCATGTTTCGAACAAGATACGGGCAAGGGTGAGTACATCCGCGTGCATTGGCGCGAGTGCCCACTGATCCGCCTACCAGACAACGTTCACTCTTTCACGTTCTCCACGGCCTGTCTCTACGCTGCGAAACCTGCGGGTATTGTCAAGGCATGGGCCCTATCGCCGCGACACTGCTCTGTTATTTCGATCCGGAGCGCGTCTACGCGTCCCTCGTGCGGATACACGACGCGTATTCGATGCACGACGTCTTCAGCCCCGGATTTCCTGGCCTTCTCGAGGCGATATACGTACAGGAGCGCATCATGGAGCAGATGATGCCCGACGTATACGCGGCGTTCAAGAAACATATGATCTCGACAACCTCGTATGCCACCAAGTGGTACATCACACTCTTTGCGAACTCGGTGCCATTCCAGGCGCAGCTCAGGCTCTGGGACGCGTTCCTGCTCGAGGGTCACGACGTTTTCGTTGTCGTTGCGGTGGCGATTGTGTGGGTATACCGAGGTGAGAACTTTCATTAAGCTCATCTCCGATGCAGGTCGGCTGACCACCGGCGTGCAGAACATATTACGTCCGCACAAGCGAACTTCGAGAGCGTTCTGTCTCTGCTCTCCTCCTTCTTTGTGCCCGAGGATGAAAATGCCTTGATGACCTGGATAGAAAAGGTCATTACGGACAAGAAACTCCGGTCAAGTATGCTGCAATGGCGGCAAGACTGGAAGCGTCTCGTCGCCGAAGGCACGTCGGGATCTGCGTTGATGTGATCCATCCCTCTCTGTCCTCTCTTCGTTCCCTGTCGTCGTTTTCTTCGCAGCTCATCATCTCGTCGTCGCATCATGTCGTATTCAAGTTGTTCTCGGATTTCTAGAGCATCCCTCTCGCTTTCTCACGGACACTTTGTCGCTCAGGTGCTATCGTGGTCTAGAGAAGACGGTCTATCGTATGCTCGTGCTTATTTCCATCATCGCGCATGTCCTCTGTATCACTCGCATAGTTTGCAATCGTTTTCTTGTGGGACACCTGACATCCCCACTATACAAGGACTTCTCGTCTGGATTGACCCTCAAATTATCACCCACTCGTACACTGACTCCTAACAGGATCGCGCGACCGTCTATCATCACTCGGCTTTTCCTCGCACAATGGCGATCAAAGGCCCTTGCACACAGACGAGCCTCGGTGAGCGAGCCACGAGATCCTCAGGCCCAAACTTTGTCATTCTGACCGCGGTGCTTGTGCTTTTCAGGGCGATCCGTCACAAGCGCCGGACAACCTTCATCCCAAAATGGATAGGTCTTTATACTTTGCGTGCGCGATATCGCTGCCCTTCTTCTCCTAAGCGACTCATGGGAAGATACGGGGTCGGTCGAAGGCTCTCCATTCTCCAGTATAAATGTTGCTTGGAAACGAAGAGCGACAGGCAGGCCAACACCAGCCCACAACTCGAGCATCACTACCAACCAAAGAATCCACCAGTCGTCGTTCACTCGTCGTACTGCAACCCAATCTAGACATCGCACAGCACAAGCTCTGCACGCGACCCTCGAGCATATCATTATCCCCACCAATATCATTGCACCTCGGGTCTACCATCGCACGATGTCTTCCTACTCGCCACCATCCTCGCCCATGGGAAGCTTCTTCCCAACGGGAATCGCATCGCCCCACGCGTTCTCGGGCTTCCACCAGTCTCCCAGAGAGGAGCACGCGATGTACGCCGCGCTCGGCGCGTCGGTCGCGCATGTACAGGCACCGGGTGCGCCCCCGCGGCAGACGAGCCGCGACGGCGGGAGTGGTAGCGGAAGCGGAGGCGTCAGCACTCTGAAGAAGCTTGTCGGCCTATCTACGAAGTAGGAGCACGGAGGTCCTATAGAGCGCAAGGGAACGGAGACGAGCTTAGAGGAGGCGAGGTCCCAGGCCTTCAAGCACCGTCATTCGTCGGCATCGTCAACACATCATATTCGTTCTCATCACACATCCTTATATTTATTCTCGCCACACATCCTTCGACGCATCCAGCACAACATACACTGTATCCATAGTCATCGCGGTTGATTTCGTCGTATCATTGATACCCGACACCACAGCATTTTGTATATATATCATCGACTCATACCAGTTTTACTTGTTCCTCTCTAGTGGTCCGTCTTGAAGCATTCGTGCCGTTATTCGAGCGTGACATGAAGCTCGTATCTTTCATCTGTATCGGGGTAGTCTCAACGAGTTCCATTTGCTGCACTGGGCGGTCGTAGTCTCGGGTGGGTGCCAAAATTCTCAGTCAGGCTCGGCGCACTGAGTGTTTGTATACGCCCACTCAAACCTTCTGATGCAGAGGGGGAGGCTTCTCGGTATGGGACCAGCAGAGACAGAGGTGTAGGGACCACAGTGTGCGAGGATGATGAGCCAGTAGATGATCCACCAGCGACCACGAGAGGTGAACCAGCGGTGCCGTACGAGGACTCGAGTTTGTTGACGTCGGTAATAGACTGGCGCAGAGTCTCGTCGCGTTGGGCATCCCTTGACGTGTGAGAGACACTGTGTGCATGCGAGCAATAACGTAGAGCGTCCCTTTTGGTAAGCAAGGACGACATGGGCTCGTCATCACTTGACCAGTATTCTTCTTCCCGGGCCTGTTGCATCGGAGCACCTCTTAGGTCGCCTGCTGTCAACGGTCTAGATGGTTGTATTGCTTGAGAGGGCGTCTTGGGGACGTCGGGATCCGATTCTGGCCATTGTAACATGTCAAGAGAATCCGACGAAGACAAGCCCTTCTCTTCTGTTGCCGCGGTAGGAGGCGGCGCTAGATGTTCTTGTCAGTCTCGGGCAGAGTCGAAGGCGAGATATGCCACTCACAAGGTGCAATGCCTCCATTGGACGCGTCGCTGGCTGGCTCAGGCCATTCCTTACCAAATATCTGATCCAACCACTGTCTGTCCTCCTCGACATTTTCGTAATTCAGCCCGGTGTAGTTTCGCGACACCACTGCCAGGACCGCTTCCCATGAACACCCTACTTGTTGATGGATCTTGTCTACAAGATACCCACTGGCCCAAAGAGCTCGGATTTGTGCCCGCTGAAGACGTGAGGTCGGCGGATCATATTGAGGGTTCGAGTTGAAGTAGTCGAGAGGATGTGACAGGTACCTGTGGGCGGAGATGTAGGCATACGAGTACCGTTGCGGATGCTGTGGCGGAGGTGTGAGTCGACCCAAAAATTCTGTTCTAGCTTGTACCTGGTCTGCCGCGGCAGACACGCGTGCAGTGAGACGAGCCTCAGGTTTCCCAGAAGCAGGGATTGGCGAAGTGGCACCAGATGTGAAAGTGGCCATGACGCCACTGTACGGTGCCGCGGGAGCCGGCGCAACAGGTGGCAACGTTGAAGGTATCGAGTAAGGACGGGTCCAAGAGTGGCGCATTGATTCAGAGGGGCTGGTAGCCACTGAAGGGCTCCTGGAGGTCGTCTTGGGTGTCGGCGGATCTGCCCGCAAAGGACAAGACAACAAAGTATGATCCTGTGAGGGGATTTTAGTGTACGGTCTCGGGCGCGGTGGCGTGAGTGACGCACCCGTAGAGCATTCGGATTTGCCTCTTCGAACTCACAACGCGGGCACCGAAAGAGACCAGTATGTCTGTCGCGCCGCAGAGTGACACGTGCATCACGAGGAACAGGAAAGTAGCAACAGACCGTGGCCTGATGTCTGATGCGGACATGGTGGCGAAACCCGCTCTGTGTCACAAATGTTACACCGCATCGCTCGCATGGGATACTGCATTCATGAAAAAATGAGTGAGGAAGTCGCGTCGAATAGTGGCTGCTGTGAGCGAAAATTGCGCACCTTGCGGGGGCCGGCTGATTCGGCGCTGCCATGAGCGCGAGTTCAGTGTACACACAACGCTCTTGACGCCAGCAATTGCGAAACAATCCTGTCCTGTTGAGAGTTTTGAAAGAAGATGGGTGGCGGGTAAGACCATCGATGCCGTGGCCACCGAAGATCGATTTCATCCGAGAGCGCGTGCAACATCTTTAAGGGGAATTCTGAATAAAAAAACGATGCCAACAATTCCAGAATGTTCCAGACATCGTTTCAAACCGGTGTAATCTGATGTACTCCGAGTATCGATGTTAAGCTGTTTGTCGTAGTCGCGGGACGGAGCGAGCAAGGGCGCCTGCGGAGACGCCAGTGAACGGGTTTGATCCCGAAGATCGGCGATCGCGTTTTCCGGTTCCCCGAAGGGGCCGGTTATCGTCATCTTGGGTGCCACGTGGCTTTTGTTTCCTTTTTCGGTCGTGATTCGGTCACGATCTCTCATTGGCTGTGACTACAATTTGTGATCTCTTTCATTCGTTCCCCGTTACAGTACAATTTCTCTTACTTTTGTTCTACTCTACGAGTTTGGCCAAAATCGTATCTCGAACTCGTCTGTGTTACAGGGGTTAGTTGGTATGTCTGTCGCTTTCCAAGACTGTACGTCACTCACCGGTCGCATGCTGCGTCGTTAGGCCTTCCATCCAATAGCTGATTTCTTGCATTTGCGCATGAGTCCAGAACCGGCCTGGCCCGTTCAGATTTCCTGTAAGGCCTGTGGACCACGCGGTTTCTAAGTTGGGTGTTGCCCGAACCTGACATAGCACGAGCTTCGTCAACATGCCCTTCATCTGTAGGGCAAGACTGATTTCGTCCCAGGGTAATCCATACAATAAATCGTCGGCCTCATACTGATCGCCTTCGCCAACGTTGAACATGATGTACAGCCGTTCTGTTGCATCTGGTATGACAGATAGCATGTGCAACACCAGTATTCCCCGGTCAAGACGTTGCCAATCGCGACCTCGACGCAACGCGAAACACAGCCGGACTTCGTCTACATTTCGGAATTCCTCCAAATCAAGTGCGTCTTCGGCCTCGTCATCTGTAACTGTACGTGCTTCAGTTCAGTTTCATGTCATGCCCAACATTTACTTACCAGCAAAGCTCGCTGGAAACGCGATGTACAGTTCCCGTAGGCTATTTTCAGATCGTTCTAACACCCGTTTGGTCCACGGGCTAATTTCCGGACGATAATTGACGACACTTATTCTGCGACAAGCCTCCGGGACCGGGAGAACTGCGTTGTCTTCTGTAGCATCGCTGCCCGCCCACACGTCTTCGAACGCTACGCCGACGGTAACCGCTGTCAACCGCGTTTCGTCTGACTCCGCGCCCGACGCGGTGGCGTGATCACGCACTCTACAAAACGGTCCCATCAGCAGTTTATCAACATTGCCGGGAAGCAGTCCTTTGATGACGCCCAGTATGTGATCTGCCCCAGCATCCATTGTCACGCGGCCCACGCTGATATCTCTCAGCGCGATCCGACTGTGCGCAGTAGCGCATTCGTGCCCTTCCTTCCCTTTCATACTACATGCCTTCCATCGAACTTTTTGTATGCTCAATTTTTCTACAAGCGGATGCGCGTCCATTAGCCTATGGAATTCGCACTCGTCGACCTCAACTTCCTCGCCCGGTTCCACGCTCCCAGTGCCGTGTATTTCGATACTGATTGCTCCCTCGCCGCCTTCCGCTGCGGGTCCCAATTTGCACGTCTGCAAGATACTCTCGTTCGGGCCTGATCGTTCAGCCATACTAGACAGCGTCCCGAAATGCCGGATTTTGCAAGTGTGATCAACAATTCTTGGGGCCTGCGGTCTGTCCTTTTATGCGCATCGTGAATGGGCGCTTCGCATCTGGGTTGCTACTTTGGGTGCTGACTAATGTTTATTTTTGGGTACAGTTCGTCCCCTGGTCGTAACATGACCAAACAGTACGCCCCGGTTGTCAGTCGACCGCGCCTTGCCTTACTCATCACCATCGTCCCGGGAAGGATTGTCATGCATATATATACCCCCCCCCCCCCCCCACACACTGCTGACCGTGCTTCCCAATTCCCCCCCTCCCATATTAGCTATGCCTTTTTACGCGTACTATTTGCGCTATATGCTCGCCACGATTGTCCGCGTCTGCGTATTGATTGGCATCTGCCTCCGCCGCCTACATCGTTCCCTTTATGAAGTTTTCGTCCTACCATTTGAAAGGTCTGTGGATTCCGACTCGACTCTTCCTGTTCCCTCCGGCGGGGCGAAAGCAGGTGTCATCTCTGTTCGACTTCTGCTCGATTTTCCACCACTCAAAGGCTCGCTACATGGCCTCAATGTCGGCGACTGCTTAGTGTTTTCGCGTTTTTTGCCTCGTAATACGTCCCGTTCTGACCCAGTATTAGCCTCGTTCGAAGTCGCTTTTGTTCTTCCGTTGACGGTTCTAGTCCCTATTTTGCCTCGCGCGCGTCTCCTGGATCTTCTTGCTGCACATGGTGTTCCGCGCAGGGCCCAATCCAAAATTGACGAGTTACGTAGGTTATTGCTGACACACGAATGCAGCTCTGCTTGTTACCAATTAACTGCTATTTTTAATAGACCCGCAGTAAGTGCTATGCCGGTTACTACACAAGCCACCACCACGCAGCGCCCATATAATATTCTTGTTTGGCGTGCTACCACTGCTCATGCCTCTACAAAACCATCGCGCCCCGTCGCTACTAAGCCCCTGATACACGAATCCACCCCGAAACCTTCTCGCCACATTGCACGCCATTATGACTTTCCTCCGGACCCGTGTTCATCGCAGGAGATGGCGGCCATTGCACACGAATGGAGCCACCAGTTTTCGTTAGAAAACACACGCGAGGCGTGTTGTGCAGTATGTGGCGAGAGTGTACTCGTGTCCAAAATCCACCAGATTTCTTCCACGCATCCCGCCTTCGACATCTTGTATCGGCGCGCTACAGAAGCGACCAACGGTCGCTTGTACGGTGACCAGATCCTGTGCCAGGCGGGGATAAAACACCTAGACGATCAAAAGATCGTGAGCGTCTGCGAAGGTTGCCACCGCCCACTGTTCACCCGCAAAGAGCTCCCGAAACTGTCACTGGCCAATGGCCTTTGGCTGGGAGAAGTTCCCGAAGAATTGTCATCGTTACGGTTTGTAGAAAAGCTCCTCGTTGCTCGTTATCGGCACAACGTCTGCGTCGGTACTATTCGCAAAGGCCGCCGCCGGCGCATGGTCGCGAACTCGATCATCTTTGAGCAGCCTGTCGCGAAATTCCACGACGTTTTGCCGCCACCTAGGAAAGAGATTGACTTGTCTTTGGTCATTCTTTTCATTGGAAGCTGCGACCCCACCACTGAGGACTTCAAGAGAACGCCATTCTTGGTTCGGCACAACAGAGTGTGGCGTGCGCTGCAATGGCTCAAAACTAATCATGAGGACTACCGTGATATTGTCTTGTCGCGGGAAAATTTGGACACGTACCCAGAAGACACGCCACCGGTCGGTGTCTTCTATCAAAAGGACTCTGGATCTTACCCTATGTCAGCTCGGTCAGTTTTCGACAGAGAGCAGTATAAAGGCACCAGTGACGGACCTTGCCTGTTCGCAGCTCATGGTCTCATCGGCGAAGATGTTGCCAGCATGAGTCGCAAAGCTATTCGTGCTTGCGCCCTAGATCATTTGACCATGCGCAAACCTGTTCTTGTGTACGGTCAAAAAAGTGAGCCGGAATCGATCTATCACAACCCTCGTCTTCTACCCGGCCTGTTTCCTTGGCTATTTCCTTATGGTTTAGGCGGCTTCGAAAATGAGCTACTTTCGAAGGTAGTTGGACGTAAGACCCACATAAAACACCTGCTGAATTACCACGACCGCCGTTTCCAAGTAGATGAATATTTTCCGTTTCTCGTCTTCAACCAGGAGCAGATCAGGGGATCGTCATGGGGTGGCTATAATCTCGTTGAGCGCAGCCGCTTCAAGGACGTGACTGACAAAATTTTACGGCTTGAACCCGCTGCAGTTGCCACACTCGCGGAACGAGCTAAGCAGAATGGTTACATACATCCGGAAAACGACGCTGAGAAAGCCTGCTTTGAGGTGCTGTCACTGTTGGACCACGTTGGTGGCCACGTACCGATATCATCTACGCAAAAAAAATATCAGCGCAATGAGATCAAGTCCTTAGTGCTTTGGAAAGGAACGCCGATGTGGTTCTTCACATTTTCCCCTCCAGAGCACCAGAACTTTGTTGCATTACAGTTAGCCGGCCAAGAGATAGATCTCAGCGACCTATTACATTCATTGCCAGCTTACAATAGAAGACTTTACCTCACGTCGCGCAATCCAGTAGCATGCGCAAAGTTCTTCCACTTTATCGTTAACGCCTTTCTCCGCATAGTGTTACGAGCTGGTTCGGAAGAAGAGGGTCTCTTTGGCAAAACGTCTTCCTATTACGGTACCGTCGAAAGCCAGGGGCGACTCACGCTACACCTGCACCTGCTGATATGGATAGAAAACTCGTTGTCACCGCAACAAATTCGGGATAAGATGCTAGAAGGCAATACCGTGTTTCGATCCAGAATGATCGAATGGTTAGAGTGTTGCGTTACTGGCGATTTTTTTACGGGGGATATGCAACACGTACGAGATACTTTGTGTGCCAAACTTCCACCCATCGGCGACACAGACGATGCCCGAACTGATCTTGATGGCGATGGCGCACTGAGCGATGACGAGGACGACTATGAGGATGACCAATTAGCTCGAGAACAGAGCACCGGGAAGACCAAAGGGCCAGTCTTCACTAACCCTCGCGAATTGTGCAATCCTACTCTGCACCTCGCTCCACCCCCTCCAGCTGACATGTCCCAGGAAGAAGCATTAGCTTGGTACAGACATGTATGCGAAGCGACCGACAAAATTGTGTACCGCTGCAATAAACACGAACATCACCAAGACGCTTGGAAGGACCCTTGCCGGCAAGGGTCGTCTGCAACCTGCCGAGCGAGATTCCCCCGTCTTCCGTTGCGTGAAGCGACTGAAGTCGAAGACGGCACAGGCGCTATCTTCCTGAAAAAAAATGAGATGTGGATCAATACGTTCTCGATTCTCAGTTCGTACCTCTTACGATGCAATACTGATCTCGCTTGCTTGCTTTCTGGGACTCAGGCTAAAGCTATTCTTGCATATGTAACCGATTATGTGACCAAAACGCCTTTGAAGACCTACGTCGTATTCGACGCTATTCGAATCGTGCTGGGACAACAGGGACAATTATTGGCTGATAATCCCGAGCGAGCTGTAATGGCACGGAAGATGGTTACACGAATTGTCAATGTTTTGAGTTCCAAGATGGAGATTGGTGGGCCAATGCTTTGTACACACCTGCTCGGTTTCCCTGATCATTATACGCCTGAAAAATTCAAGGTCTTCCCCTGGCGATCGTACATCACTCGCCTTTGTGATGACTGCGAGGAATCCAGTGAGACTGATTATCACAATGGGCCAGAACGATTGACCTTATGGCGCAACAGCCGGGGGGACCTAGTAGGAGATTCCAAGATTAACGATTACATATTTCGCCCATTAGAGTTGCAGAATATCTCACTGTATGATTATATGCGCACGACAGACATACGCCGCATATCTAAAACACACCGAGGTCCCAGTCCTGGTGATAGTCTTGAAAACGTCGGCGGCGG
>ALYI01004472.1:0-13572 GCA_001969225.1 Ceriporiopsis andreanae CBS 279.92 | reverse complement strand
CTCGCTTCTCCCCAGATCTTCACACTGCATGAAGATCAAGGAACCGGTCGCGCAATTTCCTTTTGCCTTTGGGACGCCGGTGACACCACGTGCAACAGGCCTGAAGTTCAGAGCGTGGCGATGTCTGTCGCCATCCTCTTGTGTACCACGGAGGCCGTGAACCCACGGTTCAGCAGTGAACGGCAAATTTAGCTCGGGGCAAAGGTGGGTCTGAGATGGTTCACACTGAGTTGCTCAATAGGCCAAGCGATAGTACTAGTCGGATCGCCCGCGGAGCGCTTCAAACAAACTGTCTGAATGTCCGACTCTGCCCTGCAGGAAACATACGAAGCATGCGCTTTGGACGGACTTGATTGCACCGATACTGCCCAGACGACTTGTTGAAACCGTCAACAAGTCATTACATACATTTACATAGTGCGAAAATGAACGGTACATACTAGGCTTGAGTTCAAGAAGACGATCCAGAGGTTCGCCGTCCAGAGCCCAGCACCGGTGAGACGTGTGAACCATGCATAGATGTCCATAATCAAGGACTAGCCAGTTGACATGCGGGCTAGACGGGGAGACAAGGGTGGAAGGAGTGACGCGAGGAGTAGGGGGGAGGGAATAATGGTGAAGGGTATACGTATGATATGTAATATCAGTGCAATAAAACAAAGTGCGAGCAAGCGACGACGACGACGGCGAAGGATATCATAAATATGATATAGTGAGAAATTGTTGAACTAGGTATAGCCGCGGGGAAGAAGAAAAAATCCGGGATGCCCAAACGAACTCCTACAAGCCCCGCGCACGCGTGTCCGAGTCTAACCTCAGGCTGGTGTCGTGATGTACAGTGGGTGGCTGAGGTCACAGTCGGTGACCAGGTACCGCCCAGAAGATGAGCGTCAGCGCAGCGACACATGCCGCCACCAGTACGCTGACCCAGATGGCACGGCCAATGAGGAGTTTCTGGACGTATGGTTCGCGTATGCGCAGTGTTCGGAAGGGAGTCGATTCGGACTGGCCGAGGAAGACAAGGATAGGGTCGAGCTCATATTGATGCGAGATAAGGAAGAGAATGGCGATAGTGAACGGTAGGAAAAGCTGCAAAAGGCCATGTTAGAGTCTACATCAAACGCTCATAACACAAAGAGACTCACGAAGAAGCGCTTTGACTTTGGATGGACGTCCAGGAAAATGAGCGAGAAGCCCACTGCGAGGCCTATCCACAGCACGATCAAGCCGACGATGAGGCGCACTAGTGACGACACGGGTGTTAGGTTCCCAAACGCCTTGGCCCGCAAGAAACGCGGGAACGCATCCTGCTCCATCGCGCGGAAACAGTACTCCTTCTGCGCGTGGAACATGTCTGGAATCTGTGCCATCAACGCAATCTCGGTCTGCGTTTTCGGCTCGTGGCTGCTGCTAAGGGGGAACGTGTGGATACGCAGCGACGGCGGCAGGTAGATCTCGTGGTTCTCATCGGACCCCACGGAGTTCCCCGCAGGCGAGAGGTAGCGGAAATATATCCGCTCCGCAGACGCAATGAGGTCAAGCCGTGTGATGGCTGAGGTGCGCGGGATGACGGTGGGCGCGCGAGAGGCCCGTCGGTGGTTGAAAAGCGTCGGTGTGCGGCCTGAGAGAGAGAAGGGGGTCGAGGAGCGCGGCTCAGACGCTACTGCTGTCGCTGGGGTAGTAGAGGAGGGCATGTGTGGGCCAGGACTGGGACTGCGTGCTGCCTTCTCGTCGGCGAGGTTCAACCTGTCTTGGTCAGAAAGGCCGCCTGTGCTCGCAGTACTCCGTTTCGTGTTCATGTGTGGATTCAATCCCACGACGGTGCCATATATGGACCCCCTCCTGCGTGCGTAGTCCCAATATTCGGGCCAGTCTTCGCGGATGGTTCGACCGGACTTGCGGACGTCCTTGAAGTAGGCGCGACACAGATTCTCGTGTTGCTGCACATCCAGCCAAAAGTCTAAAATATCTTCAGCGCCCTCTCGTTGGAGAAACAGGCTGCATGGCCGGGGACGCTGTCAGCAGGTCGTCCAGCGCAGAGTGAGACCAGCAACGCACTAGAACATGAACAAGTCGACGGGTGGGCGCGTTCTCCGGGACAGGACCTCTGTGAACGACGGGAGCCTGTTCTTGCGGTTGTCCGCGTACTCATCTTGGCGTTGGCGGTCCTCGTCCATCGCCGTCGTCGTCGGCCTCGTGGTCGTCGTCGTGAACGGTGAGCAACCAAATTTGGCGGTGTTTGGTCCATCAAGTAGGCCGCCACGTGACCGCACTGCTCGACGCAGCGGACGCTTTCGGCGGTGTGTTCAGCGTTGTGCTCGTCCTCCCCGCCATGTCGTTCGCCAAGGCTCTTTCGCCAGCTATCAGGGAGATCCGTATTCTTTGTTGCCAGACCGGTGCTGCGTCGGCAGGCACTCGGTGAGTCGGATACATCCGCTCGATCTACCACGACCAACCCATCGGCTTGATGTTTGTTCTCCGCGTGTTCCACAGACAGTTTATCGCGGCTTCATACCCTGTGATGAAGGAGCACAACCCCGACCTTCCTATTCTCATCCGAGAGGCGAAAGGAACACCAGCGAGAGTGTTCGCGCGTTTCGGTGCGTCTCACTACCTGCTCTCTTTTGTCTTTGAATGCTCATTACTGCCCCCTCGTCGAACGTTCGCCTTTAGAGCGGGGAGTTGAGAAGCATGTCGACGTAGAGAATTTGTCGTCCACCGACGTGGCTTCGAAGGTCTCCCAATTGCTCAACTTGTCGTGACGAACCACAATGAGCATATCGAACTGTCTCCGAACGCTTTGTACCGTACACCCCGAGATGCAGACACCTGTGTCGAGATGGTCGAGAGAAGGCCCGAACTTCAAACGCGCTCAAGAGCCCGAGCGACGAAGAACGTCATCGACAACGACACGAACAGCGCGTCCGTCGCGTCTGCCGTGCCTCAGACTGGTACAACCAGCGTGAGATGGCATTCTGTAGATTTGCCCTTGAAACCGTCGAGAAAAGTGGAAAATCGAACCTCTCCCGAGCGGCCCAACATCGTCGAAAGGTGTGCGCCGCCATACAGAGATTCCGTTTGCGGAGTTTGGCAGGTACAAATGTCAGCTTGACTCTATTGGCGCACCGCAAGAAGACGAGCACTCGGACAAGGCTGCGATGGCACGTTACGACGCATGCGCACACTGTCCCAGGCCCGGGCACACGTAGGAGCCAGCACAGAGTGACGGGGTATCATATCCATTAGCATTGCCCGCTAGTCTGGAAGCACTCTGCTCTACGATACATACACGGTGCGCACGCGTGGTAGGTGTGGGGGTCAGCCAATGACACAGCCTTCGGGGAGCTTGGGCAGGCCGTCCTCGGCGAGCTCGGTCCCTGGTGGGAGCGGGCCCATGATTTCGGTCGGCGGTGCACCATATGTCTGCATCTAGGGACACGACACCGTCAGTTGATACCTACGTTCACATAGCATAACGTGGGTATGGACGCACCTCGTTCATGAGCGTCGCGATCTTCACGCTCTGCTCGACGTCTTCCGCGGAGTAGCCCGGGGCCTCGAAGATGCTCACGATGCGCGCGACGGCGAGCTGCTGCCCCTCGAAGCGCGTCTTGTCCGCGGACGGCAGCGTCGGGCCTTTCTCTTTCATGTACGCGGGGAACTGCAGGCAAAGCAGCCGGGGTGAGTTTCACGGACGTGCGTGATGTTAGCAAGGGTGGCAGGACTGAAGGCGCACCTTGTCGTTCAGCTCCTTGAGCGGCTCGTACAGCACCTCTTTGCTCATGAGCTGGGACATCATCGTCTCGAGGACGCCGTGCAGGTAATCCTCGGGATCCTTGTCGCCCCCTTCCGCGCCGAGACCCTTCAGCAGTTGCTCGAGTGTCTCGTCCTCGTCCCCGCCGTCTGGTGTCTCCGCCTGCATGAATTGCCTATAGCGTTAGCACTATCCTATCAAGCTGGATGAAACACGGCACGCACGCTCATCGTCGCGTTGCTCTCCTTGAGCTTATCCATCGCCCGCTTGATGCCTGCCTGGAAGTCATCTGCGGGTGGGGACGCACCCGCAGATGGGCCGTCCTTCGCCTTCGCCTTGCCCTTGTCCTTCCCCGCTGCCCCCTCATCCGCGCCCTCGTCCTCAAACGCCGCGCTGTCCAAACTCTGCGTGAGCATCGCCTCCCACGCCTTCTTGAACTTCTCCTCCCGCCGCCGGTCCTCGTCCGTCTGCGGCTCATCGTCTGCGTCGTCGCCCGCCGCGACCGCCTCCCCGCTGACCTCGCGCATGAGGTTCGCCATGCCCGCCGCGAGTTCCTTCGCGAAGTCCTCGCCGAGGCCAAGATCCAAGTCGAGGTCCTTCGCTGTCGGTATTGGGCGTCCGGGCACAGCGGTGGTGGACGCAGCTGGTGGGGTGGGTTTCGCGGGCTTACTGGCGGCGGTGCTCGCAGGCCCGAACTGCTCGAGCACATCTGGCACGCGGGACGCGGGAAATCAGTGGATTAAAGCTATCATAGATGGAGAAACAGACCATCGAGGTCGTCGACGTCCTCGTCGACTGGCGGTCGCGTGCTTTGTGGTCGCGACATCGTTAATTAGTGTTGATCGCTGTAAATTGGTGTAGATGAAGTTGTGCAAGACACCGAGCGAAGATCTTGGCCGGTATGGAGGTATGCAGGCGATATCTAGAACCACTGGATCAGCACAAGTTTTATAGGACAGTGGCGGTTACTCTCAAGAAACCGAGCTGCGCGACTCTCGCCTGAACTTCACCGTCACGTGAAATCGCGAACAGGAATCCAGTAGGATCAAGCTTGACATGGACATCCAACCAAGTGCGCTGTTCTAGTGGAAGACCTCTAGATTGATGGAATATGCGAGTAAGATATACAGGTATTTTAGTTGCGTATGTAGTGCTACATTCTAGATGGTACAACTTCTAGTTTTCGCAGCTCAGAGTGCCGCGAGGACAGGCTCCGCGCCGGACACGGTGACCTGGGTGGGGTCCGCCTCGACGCCGATGTACTTGACGACAAGGTCGTCGAGAACGAGCGCGTAACGTGTGGTGCGCACACCGAGGCCGATGCCGGCGCCGCTGAGATCGACGGTGAGCCCGAGCTCCTTAGACCACGCGCCGTCGAGGTCAGATACAGCGATGATCTGCGATCGCACGATGAGCGAGATCTGCGTAGATCAAACGAGGATACGAGACTGACCTTGTCCGTGACGTGCTGAACGCGGGTCCAGCCGCTCAAGACGAAGGGGTCGTTGGCGGAGAGCACAGCAATGACATCGACACCCTTGGCCTTGAAGGCGTCGTAGTTCTTGATGTAGGGTGGGAGGTGGTTGGCGTGGCACGTGGGCTGACGCGGCCGTGTTAATTAGATGTCATACGCGACGAAACGCGAGGACGTACAGTGAATGCTCCAGGGACAGCGAAGATGACGACCTTCTTGCCCTTCCAGGCGTCGGTTGTGAACTTTGTGGCTGTAGACGCGTATGAGTACATGTCAATCACAGGTGAGATGGTGAGGGACTCACGAATGCCGCAAGCAAGGCCGTCCTCGAGCTCAGGGGAGTATGGGACGGTGGCAAACTTGCCAGTGGGAACAACGTCGCCGACCTTGGGTGCCATGATAGCTAACGTGTACGGAGAGGTGGAGAGGTTCTAAAGTTGTGCGGGTGTTTGAGGAGCTGAGAGCGATGGTGGGAGTGTCGACCCGACGGTGGACTTTATAGCTTAGGGGGCGTCATGTGACGGGCTACCAGATTATGGGGCCGATGACCAAGGCAGCCCTGGCGCATAGGTAGACTCGATTGTCGTAATTGACGACACCATCGACCGAGGTCGGATATCAGCGACAAGCGTGCTGGCCTGGGGTATATGTGACGATGGAAAGCTGATAGAGGGCGAAGAAGCTTTGATGCCTGTACTCACCACACGAGAATACCACCCGAGAGGCATCACGTGCGGTTGCTCGCTCATCTTCTTCCCGCCGGGCTGCGTGCGTAGCAGAAAATCCGCCTTCCATGACGTTCTTGAGCCGAGTGCAGCGGGCAAAGCGTCGTCACCAACACGAGAAGATGTTTTTTCCGCGAAGATATGTTTGAAGGGCCGGAGGTAGACCGAAGTGACGTGCCCACGGTCAAATTGATATCGTGCCTATCGTGCCACGAGCAAGTAAAGCAGACTTGACGAATTTGACGTGTGGCGTATCGCCTCTTCTCCAGCGCAGGGTGCTTGAGAATACGAGACCGCGTAGGGAACGAGGTTTGAACGGCGTCCGACATCTGGCGTTTAGACCCCCAGACCGGGGTGTCTTTCGACGCGGTGCTGGCTTCTGTGTGAAGGCCCTTGATCACGTATGCGACGTGAGACTGTTTGCTGCCCAACGAAATCGGAGGTTGCGTCCGTATCCGCACGAAGCCAACACTAAGCCAAAGCACCCGGGGCAGGGTCGACCATCTGGGCAGTGATCCAAGATGCCGCTATATCGACACTTCGTGACGCCACTGCCTAGTGTGTTGTTGAGGGCAGAAAACTGAGTACTACCCTGTACTACCTCGGTGAGATTGCAGCCAAAAACAAGTGGTTGACGCGTTCCCAACTTCCTATGCCGATGTCAATGTGTTTTGACCGAAGTCCACGAGAGTATATGGGGCCCAAACGCGGCTAAGAAGCAACTATTTGCCTCAAATGGACATAAGATAGGCAGATAAAAATTGGTGGGTTGGATGCCCAATATTCCCGTGTCGAAGCGGTGAGGTGGTCGTCGTCGAGGTCAACGTCGTGGACGACGACCAGACCACGCGAATTGGTCACGTGGGTTGTTCCCGATTGGGCGACCCCGCCTTTGCCGCAGTGCGCAGGCGAAAGGGTGTCCTCGTCTTTCACTCCCTCGTTCGCGACGCACACCGCTCCTTGAACATCGCATCATCCCCCATTCATCCCCCATCTCTCAGCTTGAACTGTACATACATGTCTGTATAGCTTGAAGAACAATATTCTGTTCCAAACAGCTCCAACATGAGCCCGCGAATATCCAGCATTCTGCCCGACTTGGGCTCAGGTTCAGGATCCTCATTGCCCCTACCTGTCCTCGTTCTTGCAGGTATATGCACAGCGTTTGCGACAGTCGTCTCTACGACGTCCATCTTTCTGCATTTGCGGAACTACAGGAAGCCTGTCTTACAGCGGTGCGTGACGTTCTTACGCCAGTCGACTACACGGACCTCACTCACTCACGCTTTGTCCCTCGCAGAATGGTCATACGGATAATGCTCATGGTACCAATATACGCCGTAGCATCTCTCATTTCCCTATTTTCGTTGCAAGCAGCCTTCTTTATCGATGCTGTGCGCGACATATACGAAGTGAGCGGACCTCTACAGTTGCTAGTCTTCCCTGATCAACCATTTCTCCGCAGGCATTTGTGATCTACTGCTTCTTTGACTTGCTCATAGAGTATCTCGGCGGTGAACGCTCGCTCCTGATAAATTTGCATGGTCGGCCTCCCAAATACCCTGTCTTTCCAGGAAACGTGTTTTGGAGGGAAGTCGATGTCAGCGACCCATATACATTCCTGTTCTTGAAGCGCGGGGTTCTTCGTGAGTCACTGCTGTTTGCACTCAAGCCTTCGCTAATTGCGATATTCAGAGTACGTGCAGGTGAAACCCATTCTCGCAGTCGTCATCATCATCCTCAAGGCGACAGGCAAGTACAACGAAGGCGATCTACGCGCAACTTCTGGATACTTCTACGTCAGCTTGGTTTACAACTTTAGCATCTGCATGGCACTATACTGCTTGGCAATCTTCTGGATGTGCGTCAATGATGATCTTAAACCGTTCAGGTACGTCGTGTCGTGACGCGTTTAGGCGACCGTACTCACTTGTAAACACAGACCCATGCCCAAGTTCCTATGCGTGAAGGGTATCCTCTTCTTCTCCTTCTGGCAGTCCCTTTTCATCTCTATCCTCGTCGCCGCAGGCGTAATCACGAAGCTCGGACCGTACACCGACAGCGAGCACATCTCGCTTGCCCTGACAGACGCGCTCGTGTGTATCGAGATGCCCTTCTTTGCAGTAGCACACCAGTATGCGTTCTCGACCGTCGATTTCATCGACCCGCACGCCAAGTACGTTGCGCGCATGCGCATGTGGCACGCCTTTCGCGACGCGTTTGGGCTGAAGGACGTCGTCGAGGATACAAAGGTCACATTACGCGGCGAGGGTATGGATTACCGCGAATTTGAGCCGAGCGAGGGGTTCATGCACCAAGGCGCTGGCCGCGACCGCCGTATACGCGCTGGTCTTCGATATAGCCAGGGCGGCAAGCGAAAGTACTGGCTCCCATTGCCGACATCTGCTACGCGGCCACCAGGCAACGCTGAGAGGCGAATGAACAGGGTCATCGAGCGGGTTACTGGCCACGACGATCAAACCGAAGAAGTCTACGCACCACTATTGCCAGACCAAGCGGAACGCGTAGTGAATCTCGCCCCGGACCTGCGTACTCCAGAAGTCGAGGACGACATGACCCTCTTTGGTCTGCGCGATTCCGCCGACGAAGGCTTCGAGCTGCCGTTCGGGGATCCCGACGAAGGAGACGAAGAGCTGTTCGCACAGAGCAAGAAGTACCTGTTCGGGGATTACAACTACCCCGTGGTGGACGTGAGTTCGGAGTACGCGCGCGCGCGCGTATGGGACGAAGAGGAGCGGATATTGCGCGACGAACGAGGGGCCTACTTTTCGCCACCCCGTGTGCCCGGCGCGTTGCTCAGCCCAGGAAAAGGCAAGCACGGGCCTGGATATGGCACATTAGGCAGCACTCCTGCGGCGCGTTCGCGCGTCAACTCCGACATGTCAGACGGCGCGCGGCGGGGCAGGTACGCCGGGGGCAGCGGAAGCGCGTCGCCCGTAGTGCGGGAGGCACTAATCGACAAAGAGCAGGGTCCGGTGCCCGCGATGGGCAGTGACGGCGTACAGCTGCGGTGGACGAAGCTTGGGGCGCAGTCACCTGCGAAGTATGCTCGCATCCGCACGTTGTCGAGCCAGGGCAGGCCGGGTGCCCCAGCTGCCTCCGCCTCTGCGGGCTCCTCGTCTCCGTCGTCGGGCTCGAGCAGCCCACACCATCTGCCAGTATCGCCTCGCGAAGACACGGAACGTCCAGTACTTCCTCCAGATGCGGTTGACCTAGTCGTGGAGGATCGTCATGCTGCACAGGTAGATGCAAGCCATGAGCGGAGGAAGGGCGAGCCCGGGGCGCTGCGCAAGGTGTATCGCCGCGGATACGTCGCGGGCGAGGGAGACTGGCGGGAGGAGGGCGAAGTCGAGGTACGGGACCGCAGACATTCCGCGGCCTCGCCATTCGCCGTTGGCGACGACGTCGACGAGGTCATGGAAGCGGAACAGGAGGCTGCCGAGGAGATGACGGTCACGCGCGCAGAGACCCCCCCTGTGCACGCGCATTTCCATGTCCCAAGCGAAGACAACCCTTGGGCTTCATGATGATATTCACGCTTTGTACATCGTTCAAGCTAGGCTTTGCGCTATCGTTCTTTCTATCGCTGGCAACACTCGGATATATGTGTAACACCTACCATTTCTCACTAGCATTCAATATATACCTCTACAATGGCATGTGCGGACACGGAGATGACGTCTCGGAACTTACGGTTGGACCCCAGCCCCGTCGTTTGAAGGCTGAAATGGATTGTCAGATCTAACGCACGTTATATGCCTCAGAGGTACCACAAACGGTGCCCCTAAGCTTTTCACAACATTGTGTATGCCTCTGCATTGCTGTTTGGTTATTTACGACGTTAGCTTGAATTTTGAACCTGGGCCTCAATGTATCTCAAGGACGGATTGCTTCAACAAACGCAAGTATTCATCATAATACGGTGCATACGCCCGTCATCTAACCGTTATATGTTACACCGACGTGCGGTACACCCAATTTTAAGGGAACCCGTCAGCTGGAAGTTAGAGATCCAGCTCAAGAGGTCGGAGAGGGTTCCAATTTCGCTCTCGCTGGCTGGCTCGTTCAAAGGAAAGCAAGTTCTGATTACAACTCTAAGCAAAAACACATATCAACGTAGATGCGCTTGTCCGTGTGCGGCCTCTCTAAGTAATTTCAACGCGAATGCCCTACTGAGGAGCGCTCTCCTTGAGAACCTTGTTGAGAAGGTCGCGGTGGACGCAGTTGTCGAAGTGGAACGAGCGCGCGAGGGCATCGATCTCGCTCTCGCTCTTGCCGCGGAACACCTCCGCCCACGACTTGATCAAAAACTCGGAGAGGAGGATGTTACGCGCGAGGCGGCCGACGCGGTCCGCGAGCTTCCAGACGGGCGCGGGGTAGAGCGACTGGTCCTCCGGCTTGACCTCCCGCTTGATGAGGTCGATGAGGGGCGCGTAGGCGTCGCGGACGTACTGATCGTCGGCGCCCCACGCGTCGAGCGCGAGGCGGTGCTTCTGGGCGAGATGGTCCTTGAAGAGGACCATGTAGGGGGTGTCGAGGGAGACGTGGACCATGCCCTGGAAGCCGATGTCCTTGTAGGTCCAGATGGACCAGCTGAGGTTGTCCTGTTGAAAAGATCAGCGACTGAAGTACGTACGAGCGGTAGGAAAGTATGTTTCGCACCTTATTGTAGATTTCAAGCTGGTCCTTTAGGACATGGATGCGCTCTGCGTTGATCGAGTCCGTGAGCTCACCCTCGTACTGCGTGCGCGCGTAGACAGGGCCGAACTCCCCGTTCCAGACGCACAGGCCGTGTGCGTCCATCCACTCGCGCTTCTTCTGGTAGCTGCGATACAGACGGTAGAGCTGGCGCTCGGTGCCCGTGTACTTCTCTGGGGGGGCCGAGAAGTCGAAGACGGAGTAGTCGTGGATGGAGTACGCGGTGTTAGGCCTGTTCTTGCAGGCTTCGCCGAAGTGAGAGAAGTCGGACGCGAAGGTGTTCCCGTCGAGGAAGAGGGCATGGTGAGGATCGATGGCACGGATCGTGGGAACAACGCGATTGTAGAAGTCGATCAAGCGAGTCTGGTAGGGGTCTGTGGGCTCGTTGAGCGGGTTGTAGCCGGCAACCCAAGTGTTGTCCTTGTAGTGCTGGGCGAGCTCCTTCCACAACCAGACAACGCGATCCTGGTGATCCTTATGATTCCAGAAGCTGGGGATGTGCGTACCAGCGTCGGCGTGCCAGTCGGGATTCTGGCCTCCAGGCGCGGTATGGAGGTCTAGGATTGTATAGATGCCCTGCTTCGCGCAAAGGTCAACGACGCGGTCGAGGTGCTTGAAGCCCTCGGGCTTGAGAACACGTGGATTCATGTCATCTGTATGCGGGACGGTTAGCTTAGCGCACGGAAAGACGATGTAAACGACTGACCCTCGAAGTGACGGTAGTTGAATGGGATACGGAGGCAGTTAATCTTGAAGAAAACAGCATCTTTCTCGGTGAAGAAATATTCGAGGAACTAGATACATCGTCAGAGCGTACGAGACAGCATACATGATTCTAGCGTACCTTGTCGAAGAAGAGATCTCTCTTGGCCTCTCCAACGACATCCGCAAGCGCAGCGCGGATCTGGAACTCACATCCGGGATAACCTGTAACAACGTAAGAAGATAAGTATTGAAAACTTAAAAAGATATGAGCGCACCAGAAATGAAGTTCTCCATGCTGTAGGGGACGTGTCAGTCACTGTAGCGTGAATGGACATGGGAGACGCGTACTTCATCCATCCACCGAGACCTGCGCCTCGGAGCACGACCTCCTTACCATGGCCATCGACGATCTTGTTTCCAACAACCTTGAGATAAGACATTGTCGTTTAGAAAGCGAGTAGAGTGAGTACGAGAGACTTTGAAGTCTGCGGTGACAACGAACTGAGGACGCACCTTTTAAAGTGACATAGTAGAGCGATGACACCATCAGGTCCTCAGAATACCGACATTGTACCGGATGACCTTTTGAATTTATTGGGACCCGAACATCGGACACCTTTAGAGCACATCGACGCCAGGACTCAGGAGCAAGCCTGACCTGCGAGGTCCCAGACTGGGACCGAAACAGCGGCTGTGCGCTTGTGTGGCCCGTTGGCGCCCAGAACTCGCTGGGTTCGAAAGATTTGCCTCCGTTCAAATCTACGCTACGGATCGGCAACCATCAAGGCTACCTCCCCCACCGGAACCAAACGTCCCAAACGCTGTCTGCAAGTGAACGGGCGATGCATCCAGTGTATGAGAAAATCATATTGAATGCAGCAACTTGCGATTCGACATAAATGAACGCAAACTTCGTGTGGCTGCCGGCTTCTCCCCGGATTGTCCTAGACGATCGATTCGAGCGCAAGATGCATCAGCAAACCTACGAACTACTTAGCGCCACTTAGCGGTAAAGCTCGTCTCCTTAAATTCCTTTCCCGTCTTACAGTGTCTTAGTCCTTTAAACAGCCGTAGTTAGCCAATCTTATGACTTCACGTGACTTAAAATGTTGAATAAAATTTGTCATGAGCACCGAGTCGTGTTTTTGCATGCTATGTCGTCGAGAATAACGGGATTCGCCTTAGAGTGTCGCGGCCACCAGCATCGAGTGACGACCTCACCCGGCGCCAAATAAAATGCAGCTCAGGTGGCTTCCGAAGGTCAACGCGCCCTGCCCTAAAGTGCGCTCGCGCGATTGCGCGTCGCGCAAAATCCTCGCTCACTGCACTTCCCTTCATCCTCCTCGTCGTGATTTCGTTCCTTTGCCTTGCTTTCTTCTCAGTCGTGTCCCGGGCTGTTATGCCCCGTAGCGTCTAGCTGCGCCATTGTTTTGGGGACGTGGCGCTGCATTCCTCTCGAGCGTTGAGCTCCGTGTCCTGTGGGACACGTCACCTGTCTCTGTGGGGAGGTTTGTGTACACCGTGACTGATTCTCTCAACTTACATGTCTCTCTGTGTTTACAGTGCAAGTGCAAGTGAAGGGCAGAGGCTCCGGAGACCGAGATGGGTAGAATGAAGGTGTCGGTGAGTTTTTCGCCTTGTTGCTCCTAAGTCGTCTCACTCTCATGCACGACAGTATCAACGGATGAGCCACGCGCATACTCGCACCTCACGCCTCGCGTACACCTCGCATCTCGCCCCTCGCTCCTCACGTCTCGCACCTCGCACCTCGCGCACGCTTCGCAACCTCGCACCTCGCGTCTGCCTACGGTCGCGCCAACCGCAGTGGTCACACGGCGGCGATGACTGGCATCGTGCCTGCAGTCATGCGCGCACTGCGTAGGAGAGAAGTCAGATTACCGGGCAGCCCAGTAGAATAGTTCTCGCGTAGATAAGAGTGTATTAGTTCACAATGCGCAATATAAAAGGCGACGTTGACAAACATCTGGTATTAGTGCGAGCATCGATGGGTTTGGAGGATCACTTAGGGCATCTTATTCGGTCTTAAACGCTGCTTAAACGACTTGTTTAAGCAGAACCTACTTTTTTAAGTAGGACCTACTATTTTAAGGAGCCCCTACTTGAAGCACTTAGACGACTTAAACCTCTCAATAAGCAGTTTAAGGAAGAACAAGCAGCTTGTCAGTTTGCTGATG
>ALYI01004469.1:0-16797 GCA_001969225.1 Ceriporiopsis andreanae CBS 279.92 | reverse complement strand
GGACGTCCGTCTTCGGTATGTACATCCGCATGGGAAGCCCAGTCTCGAACAGCATACGTGGCTTCGTGGTGTCAGCGATTTCCTGACCGTTCAGCTCAACGCGAACGTGGCGGGACGATTGCAGAACGTCGACGCGCTACAAACAGGGCATCCTGGTGAGCAGATACACTGACCGCTGTTCTGTAGGGGCTCACCTTGTACGGATCCTTGGGATGCACAAATATCTACTCCTCTTCCTCGAATCATGCGTCTACGACGTCGAACTCGATGTAGACAAGGCCTTTCACGTGGCGCGCGTTTACGCGTTCCATCCGTGTCTCATTAAACAAACGTGCGTCCTGTCACTCGTGACGCTATCGCGCATGTCATGCATTTCAGTGCTACAGTGCTAAATTCACGTTGTTTCAGGTCCAGTGCAAGCCGATATTCCTACACAATCTACTTCTTCTGGAGGACATCGTCCACATACACGTCGAACTTGTTGTCGTAGAACGCTACGAAGCCCCTGATCTCAGCACACTCGAGTTGAGGGGTACGGTACCACCACACACTGTCCTCCGCTACCGTACCATCTGGGAGATGCACACTGTAATAGTTGGCGACACCCTGCGAACTGCTGGTGAGTATCTCGGCAAAAAGTCCTGGACGAAGATGTGGCGCACCTTGTACGGGCATGCGGTGGTCAACTCTGTCGGCACGAGCAGGTCCAGGCGGACGTCCGTCTTCGGTATGTACGTCCGCACGGGAAGACCAGTCTCGAAGAGCAGACGTGGCTTCGTGGTGTTGGCGATTTCCTGTCCGTTCAGCTCGACGCGAACGTGGCGTGACGATTGAAGGACGTCGACGCGCTGCAAACGGCGCACCCTGGTGAGCAACTTGCGCGCCAGCCACGCTGATCGTAGTTCTGCAGCGACTTACCTTGTACGGATCTTTCGGGTGCACGAAAATCTGCTCTTCCTCCTCGAACCACGCGTCTACGGCGTCGAACTCGATGTAGACAAGGCCTTTCAGGTCTCCCTCGCCATACACCTTTACGGCACCCTTAGCGGTGCGACCTCCGGCAACGACGTCGTATTCTTGGTATTTCCCGAACTCCCCAGACGCTGACTTGGCGTTCGACAGAAACTTCGCCGAGACATCCTGTGCCTTGAAGAAGAAGAAGGGATACCACGTCTTAATCCATCTATTTAGGACTCGTTAGATCGTGCAATGACGGCAGAATTCAATGACGTACACAAGGCTCGCCTCTTTGGTGTCGACGATGTACTCGCCACCGAAGAGTACTCTCACGCGCTTCGGGGACGGCTCAATGTGGGGCAAGGAGAAGAACGACATGGTGCTGAGGCGAAGGGAAAGAGAGGTGTGATGCAATGTACACGTTCGATTCGAGTAGAATTTATATCTATGCTGAAACGCGCCTAATCGACGCGCTAGGGGCGTCGGTTTGTGCTGCGTCAGCATCTATGCAGCTCTTCCATTGATGCCCCTCTTCGCTGGTGGTGATTGCTAGCAGAAAATACAGTCAGATGAGGATGACTCAGACCGTCACTTCCCACCGAAGCTCGGGCGGGCTGCAGCCTGTAGGGCTTGTCGCGTTCTCAGGGCGGGATACAGGCGTCCATACGCCACAATGGGCAGTCCCGACGCTGAGTCAGCAGACAACGCCCACGTGACGACGAGTCAACGCGCGGCCGGCGCCTGCTCGAGGCCAATCCTTCGCTTTGTCCCTTGCCACGTCGTACATATCATCTGGCCAGCACAAGTAACGCTTATAACCCGCGTTTCTGCTCTCACTGGCTTCTGTGTGAGTATCCCGCTCGTCTCGCTGAAGGACTGCTCGTTTTACCCTGCGGATATGCCAAGACCGTCTTTCTCAGAGGTGATACCTGATAGCCAAGAGGACCCAATCGTCGACATATCGGTCACGATACCGGCTGATACGACCTTGGATTGTGCGTAAAACATTACTTTTAACGTGGATCTGTGCTGATCGCGCCGTATCACAGCTATTCAGCCTGCATCCACTCAGATGGAGGAACCGCAGTCCAATATCTCCCCCATCTCCTCATTCACGGAACGTCTGCCGCCTTCTCAACCACCGATAGCTGTCCTTGTAGACGCGTCAGAGACACCAGTAGCTGCATCGACATCGAAGAAGAAACGAGTGGCCGCGTCCGGCATCCCTACAGCGTTGCTGGTGAAAGACAGCGCACAGCCTCCATCGACAAGTCGGAAAATCAAACCTCGACCGCGCCAGTCGTTGAAGAAGAACGCAGATGCGTCTATCTATGGTTCCGATATAGACCCAGATATATCTTTCGCTGGTGCATCACTGCCTCGCCCTGCGTCGCCACGGGCCCTAGAGCCTGACACGGCTTCGTCGTCCATCCCGGGGCTGACTTTCGCGGAGAATCCTGATCTCGTAGAAGAGCCGTTTGCGCCTAGCATCGCTGAGCGGGCGAAGCGACGCGACCGAGCTACATCAGCTAAGTCCGCGGAACAGCAACAAATTACCTTCGATCCAAAGGACGTCATCGTGCTCTCTGATTCAGACGATGAGATGAACTTTTTGCCAGCCCCGACTGGAAAGAAGACGAAGGGTAAAGCCAAGGAGAAGGCTGCTCAGAAGTCTCGCAAGAAGACGAAACTGACGCACGAAGTCGAAATCCCATCTTCAATAACTGGAACGATACCCATAGCTACATCCGAGTCAGAAGTCGAGCCGGTTCTGCCCCCTTCTGATGAGCTGCCGATCTCTCCTCGGCGTGTTTCGCCGGCGGGGAAGGAGAAGGGAGCTGACGCGCAGCCCCCGTTGTCCCCTGTTCCTCCCCCAACGCCATCGCCGCGCAGGCGAAAGCCAGCACAGCATAAACGCCCACGTGAGGATGACGACGATTCAGATGCAGACCTCGCGCCTTCTGCACCACCGCTGTTCTTCGCGGGCTCATCTTCGTCCGTCGCGCCCTCCCATCCGCCGATGCCTGACTTATTTGCAGCCTCGCTCCCTCCCTCGCCGGCCAGGGAGCCCACGCCCGAGCTTGAACCTAAGAAGGCGACCAAGTCCAAGTCGAAAGGGCGTAAACGCAAGGCGCAGTCTGACGATGATGAAGACTGGGACTGGGCAGCTGAGCCTGATCCCCCTAAACCTAAACCTATACGGAAACGCAAGGCAGACGACGACGACGAAGACGAATGGATGGGCGACGCGAAGCCTAAGCCGAAGCGTCAGGCTGCCGCCCGTAAGCCGAAGGCCACCGTCGTTGTCGAGGTCGAGCGTCGGCCGCGTTCAAGGCGGACGACTGCGTCAGCGTCCCCTAAGAAAGCCGCGCCGCCGCAGGAGACGACTCCCGAACCGGAGCGAGAAGCTACCCCTGCTGCGGTACCTGAACCCGAGCCGCAACCTGAACGCGCTGCATCGCCGTCTGCGCTACCCGAAGTTGTACCTGAACCTGAACCCGTCCCCGAGCCCGAGCCCACGACCAAAGGGAAACGTAAACGTGCACCGCCGAAAACTAAGACGAAGGCAGCATCAAAGGCAAAAGCAAGTTCACCCGTAGAGACACCCGTAGAGACACCGGTTGAGCCGAACACCGAGGCATCGAGCCATGCCAAAGGTAAGGGACGAGCAACCGACGCGGACGAGGAAGAAATAGAAGAAGTAGCCCTACCGTCAGCATCTCAAGAGAAGGAAGACGATTCTGGTACTTCGAAATTGCGAAGTTTTTCGCCTGAAGAACCCAAGGACGACAACAATGCTATCACGGGCGGCGAAAAGGAAGCGGCTCACGACGTACGTGCACCGTCCATCATTTTTGTGCCCGATTGCGACCCTAACATGCGCACTTTTTTTGTAGGACACACCCGCACGAGCTGAACCTGACACGCCTCAGAATAAGTATGCATCATCCTCCAAATCTCTCAGCGCGTCACGCTCTGCGAAATCCCCATACTTTTACAAAGGACTCGGGCATCCACCGGACAAGCGAGGCATAAGCGAGATTCTCAAGAGCATGCACGCTCCCCGAGTCTACTTGCCGTATGAGAAAACATCGAGATCGTCATTCATGAACGTAGTGCATCTGCATGCCGACATACGTACCCCGCCACCTCGCCCTCCGCCCCCTCCGCAGCCCAAGAAGTCCAAGAAGATGCTGGACCTCGAAGAGAAGTGGGAATTGGAGCTTGAGGACGAGATCGATGGCTGGTTCTGCCTCCCAGAAGAGGAGCGCGTGCAGCTACGTCGCGCGAAGCGAGACCACGAGCTAGGATACGACGATTAATCGCTGTTGTACGCCTCCCTTGTCGGACTCGAAAGTGAATGTGTTTGCTTTTGTCACACGTTGTGGCGGTCTGTGGTGCTTTGAGCAAAATGATGTACTACATACTCTGGTACCCGTCCAAACATAATGTTTTTACGCCGCTAGTCTAAAAAGAACACTTGCTTTGAGACCGAGCCTGAGCTCATCGATAGCAATAGGATATGCTTCTCCGATCTCGATATCCCGGTCCACAGGTACGCGCATGAGGGCCTGCAGACCTAAAGCGGGGACGAAAGTCTTCGCCTGAGGGGTATTGGTGTATAAGTCCCGATATTTATCTGTAGTCGGGTGTGCGCGCAACGTCGCCCAAAATTCTGCCTGCTCGTCGGGACGCGTCCTGGCCATCCACCGCTCGATGCACTTGACAGCCCAGAAGTCGTTGTTGTTGCGCTCTCGCGAGCGTCCCTGGAACTCCTTGACCTCGCATTCGATCGCGAACTTGCTGAGCCACTCTTCGGAGAAGACAGGCGTCTTATGACCCAGCAGCGCGTTCTTGATCTGCCAGTGCGCGACCAAGTCGCTGTACCGCCGTAAGGGCGAGGTGACTCGCACGTAGCCTTCGCCGTCGGGCACGCCCAGCTGCCAGTGACCCTTCGTCGCGAGGGTGTATTCTGCATTAGGCACCCTCGCCTCGACCTTGGCGATCTGGAAGAAGTCCACATAGCCGTTGGAGTCCCGCGAGGACAGTAGATGCTCCATGTCCGCCTCCGTCTTGGTCTGCATCGCACCGGCGGCCCGCCTGAGGGCAGGGACATTGTGATCTCGGAAGAACCGCGATGCAACGCGGCATGCTCCCTTCATCGCCTCGCTCACGACACGTCGCGAGCCGCTCTCGAAGATGTCGCCATTTGACACAGAATACTCGAGCTCGGGGAAGCCGCTGAAGATTGACGGAGACTGCATGCTGGCACCGGGGAGGTCGAAGGAGGGCTGCATCTTAATCGAAGGAGAGTTCATGGTGAACATGATGACACCGGACTCGTACCGTTTCCGTGCCATCTTGTCCGCAACACGCATCAACCTTTTGAAGTCCGCGACCTGTGCTTCAGAGAAAGTTGCTGGCGGACGAGATGGGAAGACGCGACCGAAGGGGAATGACACGCGGCTCGAGACGCCTAACGCGTGGTTGATATCATCGTAGCTGATTTTATGCAGATTCTGAACCAGCCCTGCTTGAATTTTGTAGTCCGTGATATCGCCGCCGGCATCCACCTTGTAACTGAACGTCAAGGTCTTGGTCGGGCCGTCCTTGGATCCCAAACTCAAACCGTTGTGTACGACATCTGCGGGGATCATGGGTGCGCTTCCCTGTACCCAATACTTAGTCTGCAGTACGCGACGCGCATATTCGGAATATTCGTGATTCGGATGGAGTAGTGATGTGGGGTCAGCGATGTGTACGTGCATCCAATGACTGCCTGGTTCCGATGGGACCTCCTCTATGGACACTCCATCATCCAGCTCCATCGCGGTAGCATCGTCGATGACATAGACGGGCATGTCACCGAAATCATGTCGAATTTGCTCAACGGGGTCCTGAGGATAGTACTTGTGTGGTGGGAGACTCTCAGGGAGGGCTGGAGTATTCGAGGGGGGTTCGACAGCAATATGTGAGTCCCGAACAACAGGATCGTCCCATGGCGGCAGAACGCCCAGTTCGATGAGTAATGTGTGGACTAGCCCTTGATCTATCCTCGCGACCGAATCGTACATGCCGATTTTCTTCACGAGGCTAGAGACAGGTACCAGAAGGGGGTTTTTCTGGGTAGTGCGCGAAGTACGCAAGAACTGTATGAAGATTCGAATGAACAACTGGTCGTGTTCATTGAAAGTGATGTTCGCGTTGGGGGTGCCGAACAGTTTTCCATGGGTTTCGCGTGGGCAGGCTCGAGACGAGCTAATGATGGCCTTCGCTTTCTTTGCGAAAGCCTCCACAGCGTCGTCGTGCTTGTAGATCATTTGCCATGCCTTCTCGAAGTCATCTTGCTCGCTGCGAGGCCGTACAGAAAATACCTGGCTCGCGAGGAAGCTCTGAGGGTCGGACACGTACTTGTGTGACCGCGCCATGAGGCATTTATGGACGCAGAGGATGGTGACGAGGGGATTTACGCGTTTAGTGATGACTGCCTTGGCAGCCTCCGGGACTGTGATCTGGGACCAAGCCTTAGGGTCGAAGGACGACTCCAGGGCTGGAAGCGTGGCGTCCAGCGCAAGCGCGACCCTGTGGTACTCGGACTCTACGCTTTTCTCCACGTCCTTCATCCGCTTGAGCACCGATATTCGCGCCGCGACCTGTTTCTCATCCAAGGTCTCCACCTCCCCTTCCCCGCAGCGAGCAACCATGTCCCGGTCTATGAAGCCTGGGACCGCGAACATGACATCCGCCTC
This sequence comes from Ceriporiopsis andreanae CBS 279.92, assembly GCA_001969225.1. Lineage (NCBI taxonomy): Eukaryota > Fungi > Basidiomycota > Agaricomycetes > Polyporales > Meruliaceae > Ceriporiopsis > Ceriporiopsis andreanae. The sequence goes on along the minus strand of ALYI01004469.1, from coordinate 10,090 downwards.
CATGTGATCCCACAACTCTCCAGAAGAGATTAGACTGGTGACTTTTCCTCGGATAGCTGAGCCGAATGAACCCATTATCACCCCGTGCGTTGTAATTAAATTTCTGCGAGGTGGTCATTAGCGTGTCGCGGGAGTGTTTCGCGTTCCGCGTACCTGCGAATCTCGACAAACGCCCCTGGAGCAATCTTCCGGCGCGCAGCCGGGTCCAAATCCTCCGGGTCCACCTCCGAAGGGGCGGCGAAGAAGTTGGTCTTCTCGAGGGAGGGTACCACGGTGTGAACTTTGGGACGGAGTTGTTTTACGACCTCGTGCTGGCGTCGGGCAGATCTGTATACAACTTGTTCCACGGACTCGACGAGTACCTTCTTAGGCACAGCTGACGGCGGCGGCGGTTTCCTGTTAAGCGGCCCTTTCGACCGTGGTTTGGCAGGTCGTCGTTGACTTGCCTCCGCCGCGGCACTGTAGTGCCGCTGGAGCGCGACTTTCGCGAGCGTGCTATCCAAGCATTGCAAGCCGCGACGGTGCATCGCCACGATGAGAGGTGGTGGTGGGAGGGAGTAAGAATGGTCGGAAACGGATGCCGTCTTGGAACGGGACGCGCTAGACGCTTGGGCGGCAAAAGTTTGTGGAATGAGACTCGCGCTTCCTGCTTGTTCGCAAATTTGCACGAGTCCTCGACCAAAGCTCTCTATCACTGCTCAAAATCTCCCCTTATTATTGCTGTGACATGTTTAAACGCGTGGAGAAGCGTCGCAGAAGACAGGAGAAAGAAGAGGAGTTGGGGTTGGATTCCGAGATGAAGGAGGTACTTGGTCTGCAGGATACGGACTCAGAGGAGAGCGACTCTGAGTCGGAGGCAGGACACTCAGAGTCTGACAGCGATGATGAGGCAGGCGAGGACAGCACCAATGTGGTTGAGACGGAGAGCGAAGAGGACGAAGCAGGGGGAGAAGATGAGGAGGAGGATGCTGAACCAAGTGACCAGGACGAAGGCGAGGAGCTCGAGATCCCCGACATGTCTATCACAGAGGCCGTCCGGGATCCCGTGTATCTGGTGTCTCTAGAGCCCGATGTCAAGGCTTGCATACTCTGCCCAGGCAAGCTGCTCAAAAACGCGGTCATGTCAGACATACACAAAGCGTCCAAAGTAAGTCCAACCTCCCTGCGCGAGCTTCGATGTCATTCAAGGAGGTTGACTTGCAGTTAGGCACATACCCGACGATTTTCGCGGTTCGTTGACCTCGTACAAGAGACTGGACCTAACGCGAACGTAAAGGACCTCATCCGCGAGATGAACGCAAAAAGCGAGCCACCAGCTAAGGCAGCAGAAACGTCAAAACGCGCTGAGAAACGAGTGAGTGATCCTGTTAGGTTGTTAGTGGATTGCGTGCTAAAATCGGGCGTGCAGAAAGAGAAGTTCGCCGCCATCAGGGCAAAGCGTCTGAAACGGAAGGAGAAGCTGAGGAAAGCACGGGAGGCCAAAGAGAAGGAGAAGGATTCAGGCAGCGCGCCACCAGCAACTACGAAGACACTCCAAGCACCTTCCAAAAAGTCGAAGGCCGACGCCCAAACAACAAAACCTCCTGCGCAAGTCCCTTCCGCTGAGCCGCCGCGAAAGAAACGCAAGACGGGCACGCCGAAAGAGACAAAGAAAGCCGCTGGTGCTCCTTCAGGCGACGCGGGCGATCCATCAAAGGCAGACGAAGCTTCCGTGGACGAGAAACACGACGTGCCGAACAACGCGCCTGCCGTAACGAAAAAACATGTCGAGTTGAAGGCGGTACAACCCAAAAAGTCCGCAGCAACGAGGAAGGGTTTTACGGAGCCGCCACAAGAAAAGCATGTAGTCGTCGCGGAATCGGAAGAAACGGCACTCAGGGTTGGGAAGCCAAAAAGGAGAAAGGTGTCGAAGGCGAAGTTGGCGAGAGCGGCATCATAGCACCATTATTCTGCGTTTCTTCTGTTGTGACGATACAAGTCAGTCTCTATTCCCTCCTCGAGACTCTGAGCCGTCTAATGTGATGTTGCAGATATTTTCTCAAAGTGCCTTCATCACGTTCACCGGCTTCCTCGATGGCGATGCTCGTGCGAGTTCCAACAAGACGCGCATCATTGAACTTAGCATGAGACAAGGATGCCGACACTGCGCGCTCTTGTACGCTGTACGGAACCAGGGCTGACGGCGTCATGACAGGGGAAGTAGGATGATAAACCGGCACGGGTCACTGTAAGAAATAGCGTACCTAAGTTCATAAACTGATTGGTGTCATACGTAGTGGTGATCTCGGACATCTGGGACCCGGTGCACCGCTCTCAGACGCTGTTGCACATGCTCAGCTGTTGGTAAGCTGTTGAGTCCCTCCACCAACATCAACGGAATAGAGCAAGATGCGGAACCTGCGACAGACATGAGACAGCCACGGAGGAAGATGGAATAAATCAGGACCCCTGATTTACGAGGTTGTCCTATGGTGAGCGTTCGTCATGGCCGTGTTGACCTCGAGCATCAATGAGAACTAATGCTGCCTTACGGGGTGCGTTACCCACTTACGTTTGATGGGAATGCTAATCACTGTAGTCTGTATCTCGCTTCCGAAATCACATGCGGCGTGCAACAGCCTGCAAAAGGGAGCCTTCTCCCGAGGATCTACCTACGCTCCTGGTAACTTTTTGAGCAGTGCTTCCATCTCGGTTTGGCAACACATCGCGCTTGACGTGATGACTGCACGCGGTTAGTTATATAGCGCCAGGACCGTGATATCTCGAATGTCTCACCGCTATCTTTTTGTCAACCCTTCAAGCGATAATCTCAGACATGGCTGATACTGTCCTGTGAGTGTAGCTTCTACAACTTGCATTGCACTCTATATATTCATCGCCGCCGATACCTCTAGCACCTTCGTAAATATGGACATCGCCTTGGCGAGTGAGTGATTCGTTCTTCGCGAGCACATGCTCCTGAAACGAGTCCTACAGCTGTGGTTTGTTACGAACTCATCGCCACTTTGTCGATGGAGTTCGACCATATATGGAAGCGACATATCTCAGCAGTGACTGTCTTATTTGCACTCAGCCGATATACATCGTTGATAGCTGCTGTACTTAACGTGTATAGCGACTGGACTACAGATCCCAGAGTAAGCTTTGTGTTGTTCTAGCAACCCCAGAACACTGATTGAGCACTCAGGGGTTGGCTATAGTGCTCGTTGTCTACCATATCACAGCATGTGCTTACTTGTGGGATAGCTGTCGTGGTGGGGCATTTGTATATCTCACGTTAACGATCCCTTTCCTGGTGATACAGACAGGTCCGTGCGGTTTTTACAACTTTCGGCGTCCCGGCTTGTTGTGCTTGATTGACATTCTCTCTTAGTCTTCAACTCGCTCCGAGTTTGGGCGGTTTGCGGTCGCGATTGGAGATACCTCATAGCGGTATTCGCGATTTTCATCGTCAACCCGTGCTTACAAGCGGTTCGCTTTCCCTCCGCTTTTCGGGAATGCTTCACTGAATAGACCGCACCCAGTATCATGTGTCGTTCGCACACGTTACCTTGAACAACAGTCCAATTGTACCCTGGTCATCCGCGTGCGCCATAGAGTATCACGCGCAGCCTGCCATGTCTTTGCGGTACAGTTTATTTTATCATCTAACTAGATAGTATATTAATAGCTATTCCCTCATTTAGTTGTACGCATCTCACCATTCAACTTCTACGGGTGGCAAACTGACACATTATGGGTAGTCTCTGAAGTTGGAAGAGCCCTGCGAATATCGGCAGATACCTTGGTGTTTGTCATCATTGGACTGAAGACATACTCCACTTATAAGGCAGCACGAGGATTCATGTCTCAAATCCCACTCACAAGCTTCGTCTTTCGAAGTGGTAAGGCTATTCTTTTTTCTTATGTTCATGACGTACTCAACATGATTCCTAGGAGTGATATACTTTGGGTGCGCCATGTCCCGTCGTCCAGGCCGGGGCTTCCAGCTGATTTCACGACCAAGAGCAATTTTGGCTGTAGGAGCTGGCTTATCGTCATCGGTATGTGACCGACTTTCTTCCTACTTACTGATGTGACCTTGGTAAAATATCAGGAGTTGTCAATAGTATCTCAGAACGTGATCGACATGTGAGTGCGGTCATTATAATTGTCGCGGCTGGCAGCGTGACATGTTTCTAGACGAGACACCTCAATTACGTTTTTGACAGGTTTCCCTCTATCCTTCTGTCCCGGTTTCTGTTGAATATCCGTGCGCTCAACGAAGTCGAGAGGACTGAATCTGAAGTGCTGGTATCCCTCGGGCCTATCCAGTTTCGCAGCAAGGCTTTTGCGGAGATTGGAGCTCCCCTCGATTATTCGGACGACCAGGACCATGACGAGGATCTCAGACATCCCAATACAAGCTCTACGGTAGACAACGAGATTGGAGTGTTCGAGGCCACACGGTCAGCCGGCGAAGGTGCGCATTAAATCTGCATTAATGTCTACTTCGTGGCACTCAACAACTGGACTCGGTGGTTCAGAGGTCTAGATGACTCACGCCGCCAAATACCCCCGGGAACAGGTCGAGCTACCCGTCAGAGATGTTTGCGTTTTTTGAATGTAAATGCTCGTTGTACTACTTAGTGCGTCCCAGATCTCCCAGTGATGTGCGTCACGTCAATGCATGACGAATGACGAGACACTTGTGCACTAGCTGCTCCGAGATGGCATCCTGGTCGTTCCATCAGGTTCTATAGATTATCTACTAATAGTCGTCGAGTTTACTCGTTTCGGCGCGGTTTGAAAGTATTAGCCATGTGCGCATGGCCTTGCAGCGAAACCGTATTCCGATACGCCTTTCACCGTTTACGCAGCTGTGTGTCCAGTGTGCTCTTTGCTCATTCGCCTTTCTCTAGAATATCGAGCGGACGATATGCACGCCATGAGAGGATGCCCCTCTACTGTATCGGTGAAGCTACGGTCAAGATCATGTCTCTGCACAGTTCATAGCAAAGCACGAAGCCGGCAGTACCGCGCCCGGGCCGAACATGGGCAATTTGGCTCCGTCGAGACTTTCCCGGGGTTCACTTCCTTGCACGGACACATGCCAGCATATCAAGCCTCACATAAAAAGAAATAGTCCGTGACGACTAGTATGTTCCGATAAATAACATAAGCCAAAGAAAGAGCGACGAGCAGAGCAAGAGCAGTCTATAAAACGCGAAACCACCGACACGATCACGTCTAGCTCAGTCGTCCAAGGAGTTTGTCTGTCGATTCGAGGACCTGTCGATTGACACATTATAAGCGTGCTCGTGTTGGGCAAGACAAAGAAATGGAACGCACCTGATGGATATCTGGTCGCTGCTGTGGATCGACCTTGAGCATAGAGTCGATGAGATCGCGGAGACCCTGCGAGTACTGCGAGCTCGGGTGTTTGTACTGCGCGTTCATGACGGCCATCGCAATTGACCCGCCCTGCTCTGTCGTTTGCGTGTTCTCGAAGGGTGAGTGCGAGTATGCGAGCGCGAATAGCGTACAGCCCAGACTCTATGTAAGACACAATAAATGATCAGCGAAGTGTGCAGACGATGTGAAGAGACAAACAACACACGTACCCAGATGTCGACCTTCTCGTCGATCGTTACACCAGTCTTGACGTCGAACAGCTCCGGTGCGCGATACGCCATCGTACTCTGCTCAGCAGCAATGTCCTGCTGCAATAGCGCCTGATTGCGGTTCTCAATCTTCACTCGCGCTTTCATGCAGCTACCAAAGTCCATTAGGATAGGTTGTCCGTCGTCCGCGATCATCACGTTCCTAGCTGGCCGTAAGCACGCTTCTTGACGTAGACAAATAACAAATTACGCACCCCGGCTTCAGATCCCGATGTGCGTATGGTACCAGCTCTGTTTGCTGGCCACTTGCGTTGCCGTTCTCTCCGGGTGTGCCCTGCATTCGTGCGAGCTCTTCGTCGCCGTCGTAGATGGTCTCGCCCTCATCCTGCGGGCGCCGCTTCGTGACGAGCGGCACACTCGACTGGCGTGCAGGGCCGTGGTACGAATATCCGCCCTCCGCATCGCCCTCGGGATGTGGGAACAGCTCGTCCTCCTCGTCGTCCGAGTGTCCATTATCCGCGTACACGTTCGCTTGCGGCCGACTCGAACCCGAGGTGGAGCGCGCGTGTGAGGTGGACTGGTTCTCGCGTGATGGGTTCGGGTTCGGGCGCGCTACGCGGGCGTGGAAATCGTGCATCGCGCGCACGGCCTCGCAGGTACCCTTGAAGAGCTTGACCATCTCTTTCTCCGGGAAGTGCGTGCCATTGATCGAATTCGCGTTGATCGCGTCTTGCAGATTGCCACGCTGGAGGCCCGGCGTGAAGGTCCGGTAGCAAGCGGGCGGCACAGGAGGCTCACCTTGAACAAGGGGAGGAATAAATATACTATCTGACCATCGCCTGCGGGGTCTTGTACAACAGCTGAATCCTGCCGAAAATTAGTCGTAAGAAGACACGTTAAGTGGGAACGTTCTGCCCACAAGTATACGAATGATATTTGGGTGTCTGCGCTTCAGTCAGCCGTGCAAATGACCCGAGGGGAGGAAACTGCGCACTTGAATCGCCTGTACGCTTCCACTTCACGCATAGCTTGTCTGACGTCGTCGTTGCCACTGGGACATCGAATCTTCTTCAACGCAAATTGTCTCTGAAGGTGCACGATGGAAATAGACAATCAGATGAATGGGCAGGGTCCTTCTGTGCAGGTGGGAAACGCACTCCGCTATGCTCGTCCTGCGCGAGATACACGAACGAGAACCCTCCCTCTCCGAGCACTTTTACAATCTTGACTGCAACACAAAAGCTTAGCGACACAACTCAAGGTACACCATCCGCCTGAAAACACGGGGTGCACGTACATGTCCTGCCATTGATCTTGATTTTGGCGGATTGCTGGCAGATGCAGGACGAGAGCGCCCAGAAGGCGTCCTTGGCCTGGAATTTAAGATTTTCTATGGTCTGCATGAGCTGTGGGGGTAAAGCCATGGGAGGAGGTTATGGTGAGGAACACGAGCAAGCGAGTTCTTGTGCTTGCCGGAGCGTTCAGTGAGAGGTATCTTTAGCGCCGAACACTCCCGCCTCGCTTGCTTTGGGCCTCGGCGCCCCGTCACCTGCGTCGTTGCCATCCACCAACCACCATCTCAGTGAGACGACCTTTAGCTTGATTATTGTTGAAAAATTCAAGCACGTGTTATAGAATATGGACGACCTGGAAAACAACAAAGTAGGGGCACCGACTGCTGGAGACGATCTCTGCAACGCTCGCGACGGGCCGTGTTTAGATGGCATCGCACAGGAGACAGGCCACTCGACCCTTGGAGGCGAAGAGCCACAGGGGATACGCCCTGACACACCTACAGCGAAGCTCGCTGACCACGCCACTATTGTTCGCCTACCTGTGGAAATCCTCGGGACAATTTTCCGGGCGTACATCTCCAATTATTGGCATCGTGCACGGCAACTAAACAGTGATAGCTTCCCGCAGGATGAAGATCCCATTAGGCCGTTCTCCTGGATCGTTGTTTCCCATGTCTGTCGTCTGTGGCGTCAAGCCATCCTGCTCGATCCTCAGTTATGGACTATCATAGTCCCCACCCGTCCCTGACGCAGCTGGTCACGCCATTGCACATTCCGCGCAGCTTCCTCTCACATTCCTTCACAACACCGACCGGGGCCTCAGGCCCCGGGACCCGGCTCGCGACCTGTTCACCGACATCTACAGACAGATCATTGCCCAGCTTCCCCGTATCCGCACTGCCAATTTCGTCATCACGGAAGCCACTTTGCGAGCCTTCAATGGACCAGAGTTCGCGGACGTAGAGGCACCCATCCTGGAGAGTTTACAGGTCAAGATCTGGGAACATGATGTCTCTTTCATCCCAAGGTTATCCGCCATCGCTTGTCCTCGACTCGTCACTCTCGCGGTACACGACCCATTGAATGACGGCTCGCTCTCATTGCTGCGATCACTTGTTCGCCCCACGATCACATCGCTGTCACTATCAGGACTGCGTAATATCACGGCTAAGTCCTTGGTCGCACTTCTGGAAGGACTGCCCCGTCTGTCGAAGTTCTATCTCTATGATGTCGGACGAGATGACGAAGAGGCTGCTCCTGAATCACAATCCCTTCCCACACCTCTTCCGACAGGTCCATTTCCCTGCCTCACGATGTTGTGGCTCGAGGACGGCAGAGACAGTGTCGCCTGCGCACATATCCTAAATCACATTCCGATCTCGTGGAGCACTTCAATCCACTTCAATTCCAATGAGACGGGTGGCATTGATTGTCCTACGCTATTGGTGACCTCTCTAGCGTCCAAAATCCTCGCCGCCCAGAACGCTGATCCTGGATTCCACGCGAAGAGCCTGAGCATCCAAGACGAGCACGACCACTTGAAGATCACTCTGTGGCAGGCCCGGCAGTCTTTCCGGTACGCTGACAGGCTGAAGATAGATGACAGTAACGCATCGTACTCGCTGTCCCACTAGTACATCGATCCCGAAAGTGCCGAATACACCATCATCTATTTCCTGAGAAACACAGATCTCTCTACCGTAGAGACCATGTCGCTCGAGGGCATCATCATCATGTCACCGGACATCTGGCCAGGACTATTCCAAGGCATGGACCATCTGAAGGAGCTGATACTTGGGAATTACGCTCTCAATAATTTCTTGCAAGCCCACCTCGCAAGTGCGCCACCATTCCCCTTCCCTAGTTTGAAAGTATTGGAGTTGTGGCGCACTTCCCTTGTCGCAATATTACTGCCGCGTGTGGCGGAAGCTTTGGCAGGGCGGAAAAGCGCAGGCTGTGGTATTTCTACCTTGACGGTCGCGGAACCTTTCTTTTTGTCGAAGAAGGGTTACGTGTCGATGCAAGACCTTGCGGAGTATGTTGAGTTCTACTTTTCACCTCTTTATCCTCAGCATAATCCAACACTTCCACGGGAGACGCAATGTAGGTAACTGTATCGGCAATATGGTCGACGCGTAGGAGCAGTACACTGTATCATTAGCAGCCTGATCTGTTCGCCGCTGGCCAGTTCGTGCCTGCAGGTTGTTCCAACATCTAGAATTTCGCTCGCCTCGTCATGCTTACTTGACCGTGGCAAATTGCACGCCATATAAGGCTGTTCGTTGCTCACCTCAGAAGCCTGTAAACCGCGGATTGAACGAGACAAAATCACGGACTTGTGATTTCTGATACTAAACCTGTGAAGCAGATACGGTGAAATCTGCAGCATCTGGTGTTGTTTGGTGTCCGGCTCTGTGTGGCATCGCTGTAATAGATCATTGACCGCATCATTTGCAGCTGCCACGGGCGTTAATTTGGGTTCTCCGACTCTGCCACCAACCACCATCCCGGTGAGAACTATTCATCTTCACACAGTGCAGTATGTTATGCTAACGACATACAGGAATTTCTGGTGAAAATTGGAGACTGATTTTCGAACACAGCTCAACCGCGCGATCCGATAACACATGGAGGACGGACGGACAGGAAAAATTGTGTCCAACGGGCATGTCGAATCCTCTGTGCACACACAAATCACATTGTGGACCGGATCATCTGCTGCCACAACCCCCATATTGTGCTTGCCAGCAGAGCTTCTTTCAGAGATATTCGAGGTGTTCGTCGCCAGTCATTTGCAAGACAAAACGGAGTCAGACGTTGGCTTCGCGCAGTACGAAGGGCCAGTTGGGGTATTCTCCTGGATCGTCATCTCGCACGTCTGTCGTTGGTGGCGTCGAGCTGTCCTGCACGATCCTCGGCTGTGGACCACTATATCAACCCCCTATCCCGAGGCAGTGAAGCACGCCATTGCACACTCTCAGCAACTTCCCCTCACCTTTCTGCACACTCGCGTGCCGTTCTCTAGGCTCAGCTCTCCTTTCTTCGAGGATTTCTACACCATATATCCACTGATTCTCAGTGAACTTCCTCGTATTCATACCGCCAAGTTCATTGTCATACCGTCCACTTTCGAAGATCTCAGCACATCAGAACTCGAAGAGGTGCCTCTTGTAACCCTACCGGTTACACAGC
>ALYI01004467.1:82-12485 GCA_001969225.1 Ceriporiopsis andreanae CBS 279.92 | reverse complement strand
AAGGCAGCGACGTCTTGGAGGCACCAGACCATGTACTGAGTCCTTAGACAATGCTTACTACTGTGACCTCTGAGTCTACAGACTCACAAGCTATTTGTAGCTCAGTACATCTGTGAGTACTGTCCATGGACAGTGCACCAGCCCTAAATGCCTGCTTGCCTGCCCCTACTGTCCGTGGACAGTTGCAGTCATTATGCTCATCCAGATGTCTCCCCAGTTTGGTGGTGCTCGCGAGCACTTTATGGATTCCCCGCGCGTGCACCTCCCAATTATGGGGTTTCTGATTACCTAACATGTTTACCGCTCTCTTTAGGCTTGCTCGTCCCGCCGTCTAGCCTATTATAGCCACATCCCGCCCACCCTGATCTTCTGCATCTACCGCCACTATAGCAGCTCTTGCTCTAGTCAAATGATATGCATTTTATACAATCGTGTAGTAGCGTTATTCTAATATAAACTGCGTTGCAGCAACGGGCGTCGGGTCGCTGCGGATGCAGGCATCAGTGACGCCGCTTACGGGATCTAGCAGGTGCATTCGCGGCTTTGCGCTTGCTCCCTGTGGGTTTAGTCTGTTCTGTGTTGTCCCCGCTCGCCCCGTCGTCGTCGCCACCATCGCCGCCGTCATTGTCACCGCCTTCCCTTCCCAATGCAGCCCGCCATGCCTCAACCGCCCATGCCACGTCGTCAACCATTTCCTCCCACGCATGTAGCGTCTGGTTTTCCTCTGGCTGCTCCTCGAGAAGCAGTGTACCCCACCATACAAGTCCAACAAGGACCAGGTAGAAACCGCTCCGACTGGGCTTTCGAACGGCCGCCCAGTCTGCTACGGTTGTATCAGGTGGACGAGCTCGACCGTCCGCACCACGCGCAGACGGCTGCATTTCTTTCCACCAGGCAAGGCAGCTTGCACTGAGCTTGTTGATGTCGAGGGACGAGGGATGCTTACTTGGGCGCCCTTCTTGAAACCACGCGCGAAATTCTTCGGGTCGATGTTTGCTGAACTTGGCCGCGATCCGAACGTCCTTCTGCATAGCGCGTTAGGCCGTTGACAGATAGAGAAACAATCGACGTACCGGATATCCCGCCTGCACCTCCAGTTCGATGAGGCCATATATACAGACAAGCCAGCGGGGGTAGCGTACACCCCATGTATACTTGTCCACGACGATTTGGAAGGCTTGGCGAGTAGCGACGGGAAAGTCGGAGATGTCTGGAGATGCGCCCGCAGGTGCCGTGCCTGCACTGCCATGAAGTGGCGTCGGTAATGCACTGAACGGCGTGGGTTGCAGTGTGGGCTGCATGGACAGCTTCTCCGACGACATAGACGGGTCGTTGAGCGAGTCCGGCGGTTCCGACGACCAGAATGTCTGCTGTTCAGGTGATGGACGGGCATTCCGCTCGTTCTGAAGACGAGCCTGTAGGACCATATCAAAGCCCGGTGGTGGAATGGGCGGGGTCCAGCTCGCTAAGTGTTCGTTGAAGGCCGGAGAGTCCTGTTGAAAGATGGCAGCTGCTGCCCCTCCAGGTATCCCGTGGGCAGTGGGCGTGGCAGTTGTGTCTACTGGCTCCGGTGGCCAGATTTTCCGCCTTGGCTTCGGCTTCTGCTTCTTCTCCACGGAGTCGATTGCTGATTCTTGAGACTCTGCTCTGAGCGACGGATGCAGCACCGCCGAGTCTGTGAGAGCGGGTTGGGTTGGTGCAGGTCCCGACGGATCTGGGGATGTCTGTGCCGCAGACGTCGACACAGCTGTGTGCGACAGAGGTGGCGGCTGGATGGTGGATGGAGACACGACACGGGTCGCTGCCTGCGCCGATGATAGTGCCACATCGGTAGGCGGAGTCCTTGCGACGGATGGTGATGTCGACAGACCATTATTTGATGGCGCCAGAGGACCCGTTGGCGACGACGACGACGACAAACCATTGTTCGCCTGCGTCTGAGGACCCGCAGGCGGCGACAAAGACGCACCCGTATTTGTTATTGTTGACGGATCCGCAGGTGGTAAGGAAGACGACTGGTTTGTTGCCGGAGTAATGGGGCTGGTAGACGCTTCCGGAAGAAGACCCGTGCTTTTTTCGTCGGGTTCCTCTTCGTCGAATGAAAGCGCACGAGCGAATACATCCTCCATCGCTGTACGAAAGGTCAGTCCATAGATATAACCGACAGGAAAGGGGACGCACTGTAGATCCGCCGTACAAACCTCAGCATACTCGCCTCTACGGCTTGCCATCCTTGTTTGTCCACCAATGGCCATGTTCTAGGTACCAGGTCCGTGGTTTCTCCGGAGTGGATACTGTGAGAGATGAGTACGTGACGTGTACTTAGCTGGCGGAGATCATTTACCTTCTGACACCCAGCCGCCCGCCTTGGTCCGGGATTGGTCCTGCGAGGAGTACCGAGCACGCGAGACCCGTTTGTTCTCTGATTGCGTCGGTCATCGCGTGTAGATAGGGCGCAAGAGTTCGGATGGCTCTGCGTAGAATGTCAGTAAAAGGCTCGATGAACATAGCAGGCGAAAGCGTACTTGTCATACTGCGCCGGTGATCCAGGCTGACCGGGAGCCGGGACCAGCCCCGCAAGCTGTTGTTTGTGGTGGGCTTCGATGGCTTCCCGTACGCCCTTCTTTGTCTCTTCATCCTCGCTCTCCCACATTTGCTTGGTTACGCGGTGTTGAATCTCCATTCGCGCGGAGTTGTTACTCTTGACGGCTTCTCCGTGAGCTCTAGCGGCCGCCAGTCGCGCCTTCTCCGGCTTCCAGGCTTCTTCCACGCGACCCTTGATGCGCTCGTCCCAATAGAGCCGAGTATAGCCTTGCACTTCGGACATTTTACGTGTTGCTTTCTTCGCGGGCTGCAGGATCGCTTCGACAGCTTTCTTCGCGTCCGACTTTTGATCCCTCTTGTGGACGGTGTTGTATTGTGAATAGTACCATTTAGCAATTTTCTGCATGTATATCGTTAGTACATGCGTGCAACTATCGACGAGGTACTCACGCGAGCGAGTGACTTCGCATATTCTGCGAGTTTTGCCTTCTCCTCGTCCGTTTCGAGGTCTGCCATACCGGGAACCGTCTCCAGACCCACAGCTTGAGGATCCGGCGGTTCAACCGAGGCATCTTGATCCAAGGGAAGCTCCGTGCCGTACTTGGCAATCCAGAGATGAGCTACTCGTTTGTAGAAGGCCATGACAGCCTCCTTCCCGCTCGCAGTCGCCTCGGTCCACAACGGGTGTCGCTTGGTAAGAAACCTATATTTTGATCCCTTAGCCCAAGTCGCCGTCGAAGGATCCCTTCCTTTCTTTTTCTTCTTCTCCAGGACGTCGGGGCCTGTGTCTTGGCCGGCTGTCAGCGAGTCGCTAGCGGTCGCAGACGATGACGGTTGCGTGGGAGCAGGAAGTGATAGTGGATGCGGAGCGGGTGGCAGTTGAACAGGCAGCGTGGCGTGCGACGCTTTGCCCGATTGCTCGACAGGTTGTGCCGGGCCTGCTGGTGCGCTCGGCGGGGCTTGAGCGACAGGTAGATCCGGAGGCGACGACGTGGAAGACGATGCCTGCATGTCTGTGATGCGGGGCAAGGTGATGGTCTGCACTTCGGCCTGCAAGGGGACCGGTGGTGCTGGCTGTGGCGCAAATACCGGCGTAGCAGGAATACCCGGGGATGGTTCAGTTGGCGTACTCTGGATTGATGGTGTGACGAATGGCGTCGAAGACTGTGATGACGCAGACGGTGTCTGCAGACCGGGCGACATGGATGGCATCGAAGTAGACGGCGGCACGGACGATTGCAGCGCCGGCGACACGAATGGCCCAGGGGCTGTAAACGGTGCGAACGAACCAGTTGCGGGCAGGGCATACGTTGGGGGCGTGTTCGATACCGACGAGGGCATCGAACTCTGCGCTTGGATGGGCTGCGACGCACTGTTTGTCGCGCTCAGAGGTGTGGGTGCCGGTGAGCCCGGAGACGCGGGCGCGAGTGCGACGGCGCCTGCCACGGATGTGAATGGCCCTCCTCCAGCGGTCTCTGGCGGCACAGGAGCTGTTGATCCACTCCGAGGTGTGAACGGCACCGGTGTGGGTGGACCCAGTGACCCCTGAGGACCTTCCGCATAGGGCGACGACGTCTGCGCGAACGGGAGAACGGGAGGCTGCGTAGCCTGCTGGACGAAGTCGAACGTGACAGTTGTCGGCGGGTGAAGCTCGAGGCTTGACCCAGCCACCGAGAGCGATGGGCTCGTAACTTGCGACGACGACCTGAAAGCTGGCGGGGAATAAGCGGGTGTAGATTGTAGATGACATCACACTCACCCAGAGGTTGGGGTCAATATTCGGGTCGCTCATGAGTAGATAGACCCCCTGTTTGCGTATGGAAAGTGATGAAGTCCGACCACGGGCTGCAAAGTGAAAGCAGAGTCAGGTTGGTTCAAGAAAATTCACGCGATTACGCACCGACAACAACGCGTTAGACCCATGCTATTGGACATTGGGTGAGACCGTGAAGGGAATAAGCCGACACTTTTTGTGTCTAATGATTTTGCCGTCCCGCCCTGAGGGTGAGTAGGACCGGTCGCGAGCCATGAGGCAGAGGCGCCGAACCGCTTGATACATTTCATCGCCACAAGGGGCGCCATCAAAATTTTGTAACTCCGTCTGAAACGAAAAGAATATTACCACCTGCCTTTCGTCTCTTTTCCCCCAAGTCCCATACACGACTGACGGACTCTCCGGCGACACCCCCCTCCTCCTCTCCCCCGCTCCTCTTATTTATAATGCCCATCGTGTCGCTCGCCGGCGACGACAGCGTTGCGGCCCCGCCCTCTGCGAACCCCCCCCTCGACGAGTACGACGAAGACTTCGGGATGGACGACATCATGGCTACCGTATCGTACGACGAAGTAACAGGAATTATCGTACCCGGTATGCTCCCCATATCTACCCTTGTAGCTATGTACTGATGCTCTTCGTCAATCTTAAAGGTGTCTGCTGCAAACCCCAAGTCGTTGTGGACGACCGACATACAGCTGAGGACAGCGCGCGCTTTTGGGAACGTCGCTGGAAAGGACTGCCTGATCCACCTGCACCCTTCGCTGTCGTCCACGCGTGCAAGAAGACCGTCGCCACAACCAGCGTGCAATGCGACACCATCAGCTTGTGAGTACGGTTCGTCTTCGACCTACCCTTTGGTCTGACAACCCTTACTTAGCCCTTGCGCATACGTATACCGCGGATCTCCAGAGATGGCCGAGAAGCTCTGTCGCCCTGAGAACTTGGTGATGTCGTGTTGGGAGGATGACGGGCACATAGGGGATCTCGAGCTTCGGGCTGATCTCTCAAGGTAAGCGGGCGACAAGCTTGTTCCTCTCTTCTAACTTACGATACAATATAAACAGAGGGCGACCGACCACTGCTCCTCCGCCGCCTGTTCCTCTTTCCAAGTGAGCTATCTTGTATACCCTGCGCCGGGACCTTCCGCTGACACCCCGAACTTGTAGCCCCCGGTTCTCTCCGAAAATAACCGCTACCATCGACATCGAAGCGTATGATCCCCCTCACTTCGATTGCAAATGGGCTGCTGTCACCCGTGGTGATAGCCCTGGTGTCTACCCGTACAGGTATGTCATGATCGTTCATTCGCGCGCACGTCTTCTTATGTTCGCGTCAGAGATGCTGACTTAGACCCAGTAGCAGGCATTTGGGCCGCCGTCTTCAACATCTACCCCACCGCCGAGAAGGCGTGCGCAGCGTTCTTGCGCGCCGTGCGTATACCGGGCGCCGTCCAATTTGTTCTTCGCTGGGGAGACACTTGGAGTGGAACGGGGGAGCCAGTCACGTCGTACCCCAGGTATCCTCCCCCGTTTCCTCTCTTCCCAGAAAGCACACCACCTTATGCTGTCCCTACCGGTATATCACCCCAGATGGCCGGCGGCATCGCTGTGTTTCGGGGCACCGTCTGCGGCGTCTTTTCTGATTGGTTCGTCACTTTCATTTGCTTTTGTCTGGCTCTTTTTCTTACAATTTTCGTAGGCTTGATTGCGCCCACCTGGTTCTCGGCGTGCCTGAATCGATCTACAACACCTTCGAGACCATTGAGGAGGCCGATGGCGCATTTGCACATGCCGTCGCTGAGGCGTTCATCTGTGAGCTCCCGTGACCTGCCTCGTCGTCGTCGTAGCCGTATGCCTCGTAGTCGTAGCTTCTCGTCGCCGTAGTTGTACACTTCTCCCTTGTCGTTGTCGTTGTACCTACCCTCCCTTGTCATCGTCGTACTGCAGCCTCGGCCTGCACCTCCCTCATCATCGTCGCCGTCGTACCGTAATGTTTTGTATCGTTTCGCGTCGTGTTCACTACCCCCACTCTGTCATTGATCATGAATACATATTCTCGTTGCTTTCATGTTTCGAGTCTCGCAAGCGGAACGGCGAAAGCTTCGAATGTGTACAAATAATCGTGTAAATACAGCAGGCAGACAGTAAAGACATAAGAATCATGTTTGTCGAGCGCTCTGCCGCAATATCCATGTCAGAAGTGGTAGATAGATTTGAAGGTGGTCTTGTTCACGCTAACCAGTGGCATTAGTGCTACAGTCAGTGTAAGAATGCGGAGAAGCCTACCCTCGTCCACTGCCGACCATTGCATGATCTGCGAGAGCATGCAGGAAACAGAGATCACCCTGGGATTGGAGAGCAATGTGCTCGTGGTAGATTGCGATTCGCCTACGATAACCATGCACCACGCTCGCGGATGGTGACTCGTTGGTCTTGAGGTAGAGACGAGCTTCCTCCAGCTCGATATCGAGAGATTCCTGGATACGTTCGATGTACAAGGCCGTCCAGAGGTCGTCGTCGTCCGCGTGCTCAGCAGTGAGCTCAGTCGAAACGCGCATGCACAGCTCCAAGGCTTCCGTCTCGGCCGCTCGCATATCTGGTGTGCGATCCGGGTCATGTTCGTGAGCTTTTCGAACGATTTCATTGACGTAAGGACTGAGAGAACGAAGCAGGTTATTGGTGGAAGCGGCGGTGCGGCGGATAGTAGTTAAATCGTACGGTCTGTCGTCTAGATCCGCTCGCATTTTCTGCGCAACAAGTCGGCGGTATTCCTCCTTCCCCAATTTCCTACGTCCGATGCGATGAACCTTGTTGTACTGAGCCTGGTACGCGAGACGTTCGCCTTTATGACTGAGGGCCAGTTAATCGGCGACCGGGGTGTATAAAGAGGCAACGCACCTGTGATAATATGTCTGCTTCTGTTTTTTCATGTCCTTGCGACCGTTCGGCATTTTTGCGCGGGTGAGAAGATGCTTCCGTGTGGTGGTGGTAGTAAAGACAGGCCTCCAATGCCTTTAGCGCGCAACTCACCCGCCAAATGGCCAGCGCCGACTCACAAGTTTCCGGACGGTACGACCATCCTATCGGGCTACAATTGGAGCTGAAGGTAGTTGTGATTTGAGGCAATATATATCCCTGTAATTGAAGTATATGGCGTGGTAATGATGTTCAAGACGAAATCTAGTTTGGCACGAAACAAGCCGCGCACACGGTCTGCGCGGACTACAGTTCTTCGACCTCTTTAATGTCCCCTCGGAGTTGGCATATCCCTGCTACCAAAACCTCGACACACTTTACTTGGGGCACACAAAACAAGCCTATATTTTATTCCGAATTGCATAATATCAACCTGTTGTTATAGACTCGACCGCCGCGGGTGTTTTCATGCTCTTAGCTGGTAGATCTCGCTTAGTGACCGTGAAATGAGCCCATGACATCCGCGGTGCTACGTATAACTTCGACTACAGAGGGAAACATGGGAGCGGCAGACAGTAAGAGCTAGGATGGACGGGAGGTAAGTAGCTACATCGCGATGCACCTGAGATGTTGCGTGGCGTATTCTGCGGGCCGTGTACTTGACAAGCGCGATGACGGCACGTCACGAACCTTCGGGCGGATAATGTGGGTTTGCACGTACATATGTGAGGAACGAGGCCTTATTGCGGTCTGGCAGCGACGAGGAGAGGCGGCGAAGAGAAGGAGCGGCAACGAGAATTTCTTTGCTGTACTGCTCGGATGTTGCCGGTGCACACCAGGTTGTGGCGGCCACTTCATAGATACGATGGAAGCCTGCCGCGATAGCATAAACTAACATGGACTCGTCGCGGTCACGATGACGGGAGAGGAGACCGAATGCTGATGGTTCCATGGTGGCACGGCTTGATGGAGGGTCTGTAGGCACGGACTATTTTCAAAGCATTTAGAAACGAGTTCGAATAGATGAAAATAGCATAGACGTACCATCTCGAGGCGATACCGCTTCTCCAGTGTGATGGCTTAAAGTCCGTCGAACGTCCTGCGACGGACAGCTACCAAGTTGATGGGATGATATACTGTTAGTCGGCTAGCGAGACTAAAGAACTATTACGCTTACCTGCGACACTTCGGGTAGCTTGCTGTCGCGCCCGGGCAAGTAAGCCAGTGTGTACGGAATGGGTGGCGATGCGGCGACCGTGCAGATGAGTCTAGGAGGACAGAGGGCTGGGCGTGTGATTACGTGAGGTTCCATTTTGGGTCGGCGCTTTTGACACCATGCTGAGAAGTTTTCTTGTCCACTTCGCCCACAGCGACAGGCACATCGACAGCCAGCGGTGAGCTCGTATTTCTGTCTTCAACTTTGACCATCCGCCCGTTGGCGACGACCCCCGCCATTTGCGTTCCTCTCCACTATGCCTGTCCTCATACAATTCTTGTGCCAGACTTCGCTTTGGTCGGGTTCTGCGAGCAAGCTGTCATGGGCTCCGTGAGTCGCGCTTCAAGCTGTTGCTATTGAAATAAAGTTCACAGTACCTAGGCTTCTCCCTTCGTCTACAGCGACCACCCCGGTGCCATTGAGAGTCGCCTCGATTTGGCAGAAATCGAGATGGAAGCGGTTCTGTGCGAAACAGACGAAGAAGACCTCACCAACACTCGTGCGCGAGCTTTCCAGCCCGAGCTTGAAGATCACGACGAACATCACCTGAGCTCTGCGTCTTCGCGCCCCTCGTCACCCCATGTGTTGTTCGAGCAGCCAATGCCCGAGCAAACTGGGCACGGACAGCCGATAAAAGAAGACGACGCCTACCGCTACCAACCAACCGGGCCCTCCTTAGGCGACCATCCCGAGCCGAGAATCATCCGCTGCACCTTGTCTCCTGCTGCCGCCGACAACGCATCAGCTGCTTGGATTTCTCTGCGCACCGAACAATGGCAGCGTTTCGGCCCACCGGAGATGCAGATTCAAGATCTGCTCGACGAGAAGCTCCGGCTCGTGGAGTGGGATGGACTGTAAGTCTTCGCTCTGTACATCATCGGTGGTAGAGTACTCATTATGTCACACAGGGAGCCTCTGGTGCTCATGGACAAGGACGAGCGCGTTCTGGGCAGCCTCATCGGACAGCCCGACGACCCCACCTGGCACACGTCCACGATGCGCGGCGTGCAAGCTGCTCTTCAGCGCACCGTGGACAATCTCCAGTTCGACGACTCTCCGTGTCTTCCGACCATGCCAGATGGCGACGAAGACAACGGTGCCTTCACAACTGCTACCGTCGGGGTATCCTTCGGCGGCACACAGCAGGTACGTGCCGTCGCTTCCGCACATCTTCCAGCTCAAGCTTATGTTTGAATTTGCAGTGCCCCGGTAACCTCTGCCACACGGAGCACAACAAGAAGGTTTTGAGCGACTTCTTGAACGATCCTCACGTTCAGCACGTTCTCAGGTTCGGAAACGGTACGGGATCCCTTTCAATGATGATGATCGTTTTCTAATCACCCCGCAGGCGCATTTGCTCACTACTTCCCTAAGGTCTACCAGCACTATCGGGACACCTTCCGTGCCCTGTTCGACAGCGATCCGCAGCTTCGACGCATCTATGAAGGCACGATTTGGCCCTTGCTCACTATCTATTTCGGTCCCCACACGCCCGCAGGTCGCAATCAAGACTTCTATCGAACTCCGGATGGTGTTGCCTGTATCACGGCCACCGGTTCGTACGATCCGAAACGTGGCGGTCACATCATCTTATGGTTCCTCAACCTCGTCATTCAGTTCCCGCCTGGTGCCTCCATCATTCTCGCGTCCTCTATTGTATGGTACGGAAGTGTGTCGGTTCACGAGGGGGAAAAGCAGGGTTTCTTGGTGCAACACGCCGCTGCAGGTGTTTTTCATTGGGTAGATTACGGTTTTCGCACCTGGAAGAAGATGAGGGACGAGGATCCCGCTCGCGCGGGTCGGGTCGTGGCCCAACGCTACTCACGGTGGCGAGAGACTATAGGGCGGTTTTCGAGGTACTCTGAGATGAACGACGACCGCAAAGAAATATTTGGGCTGTAAAATTACATGTATACATGCCGCCTTGTGTTTTTGAAATTGATTTGTTGCTTTTGTTGAATACGGCACGTGACGAGGCGCTCTACGTGGTGGCGCTAGACGCCGACCGACTTCTCCAATCTCAACGACCTGCACCGCCCACTGCGCCCACTGTGCCCTTCTACTCAATGTCGCGCTCTCTCAAACTCAGGGCGTGATGCATCTGATACTCATAATAGTGATATCTTGTGTGTTTTGCGCGGTTACCTACATCCCAGACGTTCAGCACGACGCGCCAACAGCACTCATGGCACGACCCGGCAAGCGCAAGGTGGATGACGGGTTCTTTATTAGCAGCGACAATTTTCGCGCCACCAATTACGCCTATGACTTCTCGAACGATGGACGCCGTATACGGACCCGCGGTGCAGTCCGTAATATCGAGGTTCCTCTGCCCTCGTCATCTGCGCTGCCACCAAGCGAAACCGATGACTCGGGTTCCTTCAGTCAAGGTGCCCCCGTTATCCTCGACACGACAGCGGACGACTTCACAGGGACAACACATCAAATACGTTTCTCTGATCAAGTCCGTCCCGTGCGCGTGAGAGCCAAGCAAAAGGCTAAACGCTACGAGAATTCTGTAAGTAAGGATCGTCATTTCTGCTCTATCATACTGACAAAATCTTTATAGGATGCTCCATTGCTCACATGGCTCGAGTACCGCTCGGGATACCTTGACGAGCTTATCCGCGGAGAAGGGCGAAGCTACTACGCGGACGCTGGCGTGTGCCCAGACTGCAAAGCCAACGGCCCGCCGCGTGTTCGTTGCAAAGAATGCTTTGGACAAGAGCTGGTCTGCTCGAGCTGCGCAGTAGCGCGGCATGTCAGGCATCCCCTTCATCGGATCGAGGTTTGTCTGTGTGTGCCTCTTTGTGTGCCTTTCACTCACATCATTCGCGATAGATCTGGGATGATGAGACATCCACCTTCAAGAACTCCAGTCTCTATGACCTCGGCGCGTTCGTTAAACTTGGCCACGCTCAAGAAACCAAGTGTCCATCAGTTAAAGTCCGCGACCTCACCGTCCTACACACCAACGGTATCCACAAGGTCCGCGTCCACTTTTGTGATTGCACCATCGACAACTTCCACTGGAAACAACTCCTTCGCGTGGAATGGTTTCCAGCAACGCCTCTCGATCCTCAAACGGCCGCTACTTTCGCGGTACTCCGTCAATTTCACTATCAGAATCTCCAGGGCAATATCACTGCCTACGACTTTTATCGCGCACTGGAGTTCTTGCTGGACGGTCGATGCGCAGAAAACATCCCGGTATGTGTTGCGCTGACACGGGTAACCCTCACAGACTGACGTTCTCTGTAGGATCGAGAGTTTCCGTTTGGAGTCATGGTTCGCGAGTGGCGCAACCTGAAGGCGCTCAAACGCGCTGGACGAGGTCACGATCCTGCTGGGGTGACTGCCACGAAGCTGGGACAGCTCGCGATCCCTTGTAGAGCGTGCCCTCACCCAGGGAAGAACTTGCAAGATGACTGGAAGGATGCGCCGAAGGAGCTGTCGTAAGTAAGCTCAGTCTATTTTCGCGGCTGTCTCTGATCGAATCTTCGATCGCATTAGCTTTCTGTACCGGTTGTTTCAAGCGCAGGACGCGAACTTCCGGCTCAAAGGCCGTTACCGCAAGTCGAACAATATCGATGTCTGTCTATCGCCGGGGTGGTCCTACTTTGTAGAACACAAGGCATATCTGGCGCACGTCAGTAAGTTCGCCAATCAGGAAGAGGTCAGTCGATTCTATCATTTCTGCGACGCCCTCTCATTGGTTCTTGTCTCTCTGGTAGATCAGCACTTGTGCAGGGTTTCAGGCACTGCACCTCGCTAATCTCAAGAAAATGCGCGGCCTCAGTGCAACCGGCGTTGGGGGAAGTGCCTGCTCTCGGCACGAGATGTGGACCACCCTTGGCGACTTACAGAAGGGCGAGCGGTGAGCGTTAGCGCAAGTCATTCCTTTGCACGCAACTGATGATTCTACAGATACTTGGGTTGCAGGCCAATTCT
>ALYI01004466.1:0-21780 GCA_001969225.1 Ceriporiopsis andreanae CBS 279.92 | reverse complement strand
TTACAGACGTGTAAATACATCGACATATAATTAAACTGTAATTATATGACGCGGACCAAATATTTTATAGAGCGAACAGGTGAAATCATTATAAAGTTAGGGCGTGCGACAGTACCCACCGACGATCGAAACCGCCCGATCGCGCCCTGAAATGGAATGCCAGGAATGCGAGGTCGCCTGAGGTCGCTCGCTCGCTCTGCAATGGCGGCGACTCAGGAGGTCAACGAACGGTTTCGCTCACACGACGTGCCCCCGCTTGTTCTAACATCCGCCGCAATCTCACCCGCACGGCGTCGCACCCGTCCCGGATGCTGCGCAAGCAATCCTCCGCTGCGTCCTCGACCGACGCTTCGGGCAACATGAGACGCGGGCGCCTCCTGTTTCCGTATCAACACAAAGTCAGGCTCCCCGTCCAACGCGGGTTGCGGGGCGCTGCCGACACACCACCCACAGAGCTTCGCGGAGTCCAGGCTACTACAAATCGCCTCCCTATCCCTGTACACACAGCGCTAGCGAAATTTTGCGTTAGGAGCTGAATTAAGTCCCGCGGCCAAGATACTCACCAAGCCCGTGCGCCTCCCCGGCATCGTCGCGATATGCCACTATCTCTGCCCGTGAGTCAGCCGTCGCAGAGTCACTGTGATCTTCATCCGTCCCAGGCACCACCCCCAAGATGATCTAACAGCGTTAACACCTGCAATCACAGGCATCCCGTCTCCACACCCAGGATCGGATTGCATTAAGACGGCGCAGCGATGCAGATAACGTCTCCTCGGAATCGTGGTTCCTGTCGTACGCCAGGCCAGATGCGCGCGGCCGGCGCCGTCAATAGCTATCGTCGACCGCCGCCGAGAACGCCCCGACCTGCGTCGTCCGAGTCCTGCGCCGTTAGCATGCCGCCACAGGTACTATCAAACGTCGAGCAAGGTTAAGGAGGCCCGGCACCGTGGTGGCAGTACTGCAGCCAGCAGCTGTGTCGTCTTGGCATCGAGGAGGCGTTTGTGCCTTCCGCCTTACACCTCGTCTTGCTTCATTCGGGGTCACAAGACGCCTGGGGATTGAGCGACAGCCGCCGTGCAGTCCAGGTGTCGGGACGCGCTGCAGGACGCGTTTCAGCGCGGTAAGCCTGCACGAGCAGATACGAATTCACCGACCTGGCGAGCTCAGCTCGCGCATCGCATTCATGTTCTGCTCGAGCCTGGGAACGCTGGTCCCCGGGCTGCGTTATGCTCAAACACGCCCTGGCGATAAGGACGCGTTGTGGCCGATAGCCTCTTCCGCTGCCGACGCCGAATTCTTATCTGGACGGGGGAGTCACAGACGGGGCGGCGGGTGGTCTGTGCGTCGCTGCGCGCTGTGGGGAGATCTACCGCTATCTTGGCGGGACGCTTTCTCCAGCCGTCGAGGAGCGATAACGGGTTTCATCGACGCGACGAGACTCTGCGTATCAGCGCTTCAGCAGTCGGTCATTAAAGCCGAGCAGTTGCAATAAGTGCATAGCGGGAGCGATTAGCGTAGGATGCAATAACATAGGGATTAGAGAAAATAAGCAGGGGTCGCCGCTGTGTGTGTCGGTGAGCAGCGAGCACTGCAGTGTCGCAAAAATTGAGAGGCGGGGCGCCCGTCGGCTGCTGTTTGGCCGTGTGTGGTGCCGATCAAACGCTGAGTGCACCGGCGCCTAAGGGGCTCAACACGAAACAACCCGCGGCGACGATGGCAAGCATAGCGGCCTGTGCTCGCCTGCACAGAGCTTGCACATCAGGCATACATGTCGCACGCCAAGTGAGCAGACCGCTCGCAGCGAGGCGGGGGCTGCACCAGAGTGCCGTCGGTACGAGGTCGCGCGAACTCCCAATTTCAGGAGACTTACAACGCACGGACAGTACTCGCGAAGAAGGGTAAGAAGGGCGCAGCCGGAGACGATGCGTTTGGGGACGAGGAGGACATGTTCGGGTCCAGCGAGTCGGACGACCTCTTCAGCCCGCAGAGCGGTGCGTCGTCCAAGGCGGGCACCACCCCCATCCAGGGCACCGCGCCCGTCGCAGGCAGCACAACCCATGCCAAGGGCGCCATGTCCCCGCAAAAGCGCCTCAGACGGTTCAACGAGCTCTACCAGTTCGTCGGCGACCGCATCGGGCTCCAGCCCGTGCTCAAGAAGTTCCCGGAGCAAGTGCGCGACACGGTCTGGCAGCAGATGTTCCAGCTCACGACGAGCAAGGAGCAGATGGAGGCCGTCGTGGAGCTCTTCCCCAAGTGGCGCGACTCGAAGCGGCGGTTCACGCCGGCCATGTCAGAGGCGTTCGTCCGTACGTCCCGCACCCCATTCCCATATTGGACATGCCCGTGCTAACGCGCCCGCGCGCACAGGCCGCTGCGAGGAGCTGCACTGCCCGCAGCTCGCGCTGCAGGTGTTCAGCGACCACCCGAAGTACGGCGTGGACCTCACCGCACCGGGCGCGCGGCACCTCATGCACGCGCTGCACGTCGAGCACCCGGTGAGCGACGCCGTCACGCTCGTCGCTTTGCAGAACGTCTACGCGCTCCCGCCCGTCTCGAAGGACCTCGTCTCCTGCGCGATGTTCGTCAACGCGTGCTTCAAGGCGGGCACCGCGTCGCCCGACGCGCTCACCGTCGCGCGCGCGACCGTGCCCGCGCTGCAGAAGCTGCTGCAGAGCACGAACCCCGCGACGATGCGCTACCCCGCGAAGGGCGGGCGCACGGACGTGAAGACGAAGGAGCGCGTGTGGCTCACGTGGAGCCTCACCAAGATCGAGACCGCGCTGAGGAAGCAGGAGCAGGAGTGCGACTGGCTGAAGGCCTGGCGCGAGCAAAGCGGGCACACGCAGGTCGCGACGTAGCGCACCCGCGAGCGTATGTATACATAGGGACCGCCGTCAATGTCATCGCATATGCCTACGGGCGGCGCCCTGGCACAGATGCCCTCGTAGCCGGTCGGTCGTCAGAAGTCGTCAGACTAGTACCCCTGCGCCGGGCCCGACACAATTACGCGTGCACACAATCGAATACAATTCCCAGAATAATGGTTTAGAGCCCGGCTCGAGGACGACTTAGTGCGCGTGGGTGACCGTGTTGAGACCGCCGCGCGTGGTGCTGCCCAGAAAATGATCACGCATGAGGAACGGCTGTGCGGGTGTGATCAGGCCGTCGGGGCGCCGGCGCTTCGCCCCCTGCCTGCCATATCCCGCTATCAGCACGCGCGAAGGCCAATATCAGAATCCGACGCGGGATGCTCTTGTCCACGTACCGCGACCACGCCAGCGATGCCGACCGCCGCAGCGCATACCAGCGATGAGCGCACGCCGCTCCTGAGAGATGACTCGGAGGACACGCAGGTGCCCGTGTACCAGGCGGCTCAGGGGGAGCCAGCGTCGGGCGCAGCGAACGGCGAGGATGTAGAGAGCGCAGAGGTCCAAAAGCCCACGGTGAAGATGGCTGCCATCGTACGTCCTTGTCTTCGTGCCCGCGCCGGGGATGCTGGTGTTCCGTAGATGCTAGTATCCTCGGTGAGGGGTTCGGACGATGCTCACGCTCGTTGCAGATGGTACCCATGTCCATCGGCATCTTCCTCGCCGCGATGGACTACACCATTATCGCGTCCTCGTACGCGACGATTGGGAGTGAGCTGAATCAGCTGCAGAACACAAGTTGGATTGCGACGGGGTACATGCTCACGCTCACCAGCTTCCAGTGAGTCTCCCCTTGGCATCGCCGTCCTACATCCCCACTGACCGACATGCCACCTGCTAGGCCGCTATATGGCAAAGTCAGTCCATGCCCTCCATGCCAGGAAACTACCGTACCGACTGACCGACTGAAACGCAGCTCAGCGACATCTTCGGACGAAAGGCATGCTTGATCTTCGCCTACTCCGTATTCGCGGTGGGCTGCCTGTTTTGCGGGCTTGCGCGGAACATGACGGAGCTCGTCGCTGCACGCGCACTCGCGGGGATCGGAGGCGGCGGAATGACAACGTGAGTTCCCCTTGGGCCTTGGCCGTCCGCGGAACCCGGCTGAGGCGGGTCTGCACAGTGTCGCATCCATCATCATGTCGGACGTCGCGCCCCTGCGTTCACGCGGGACATGGCAAGGTACGCCCTCTGACTCCCGCATCCACCCTTACATTGCCGGCTCACCCGCGTACCCCTTCTGTAGGCATCGGCAACATTGTCTTCGCCACGGGCTCCGCCGCGGGCGCGCCCATCGGCGGGTTCCTCGCGGACACCATCGGCTGGCGCTGGTCCTTCATCCTCCAAACGCCCCTCGCGCTGCTCGCGATCCTCAGCGTCGCGCTCGCGCTCGACGTGCCGAAGACGCACGCGGAGGACTTGCGCGCGAAGCTGCGCCGCGTCGACTTCGGCGGCGCGCTCGCGCTCGTGGCCGCGGTGTTCTGCCTGCTGCTCGGGCTCGACCGCGGCGGGAACGTCGCGTGGGCCGACCGCACGACCGTCTCCGCGCTGTCGGCGTTCGGCGTGCTGTTCGTGCTGTTCGCGTTCGTCGAGCTGCGCGTCGCGCGCGAGCCGTTCGCGCCGAAGCGCATCATCGTGAACCCCGCGCTGTTCGCGAGCTATGCTGCGAACTTCTTCGCGCTCGGCGCGGGCATCACGCAGGTGTTCATGATCACACTGTACTTCCAGGCCGTGCAGCTGCGCACCGCGGGTGAGGCGGGGCTCGTGCTCCTGCCGTCGATCATCGCGGGTGTCATTGCGAGTCTCGTCTCGGGCCTCGCGATGCAGGCGAGCGGCAAGTACTACTGGCTCACAATCGGCATCTTCTCCGGCATGCTTTTGGGACATATCCTTGTACCGCTCTTCTCGGGTGTGCTGGTGTATTCGTTTGTTGGGATCACTGTCGGTGCGTAGAGCAGTCCATTTGGCTGTCGTGTGACCTCTGAAATGTCGGTGCTAGGACTTTGCTTTGGTTCCTTCGGCACTGGAGGAGGAACGACGACTACCCTCATTGCTCTCATTGCAAACGCCGGTCCTAAAGACCAGGCCGTCGCCACCGCTGGTCAGCCATCACACGCTCATTCTAACTATACCCCTGCTAACTTCTGTCACAGTATCATACCTCTTCAGGTCACTCGGCTCGGTCGTGTGGCTCTCGCTCGGCACGACCCTACTCCAGGACCGTCTCCGGCATATCCTCTATGCGCGGCTCGATGGTGAGAACGTCGACGAGGTGGGCGCTGCTTCTTGTGTTATAATTTATCTGGTCAGTAACCAGCGACGACATTGTAGATCATCCGACGCGTCCGCGAGTCGCTCACATACATCGGCGAGCTAGAGCCGTCCGTGCGCGTCAAGGTCATCGGGGCGTACAGCGACTCCGTGCACGCGGTACAGTGGTTCACAGCCGCATTGACTGCGTGCGCGCTGTTCGCGTCGTTCTTCATTAAAGAAGTGTGCCTCACGAAGTGAGCTGCGCAATAATACGCAGCAGTCAGCGCGACAATCCTGATCGCTTGCTTCGAATCTCGTAAATCATCTAACATAGACGTAGATACCCTCCGCATGTTCTCCACGTTGCATCGGATTCCCATGTACTGTATATCGTAGTTTAAACTCCCTCTTGGCCCTTCATCAAGCCGTGAGGCTAGCAAACGGCCCAGCTGCGAACCATAGAACCTGCCTGATAAGGTCATTTCGTTGCCAGTTTTGGATTCGCATCAAGCGATCAGAAAAAGTCAAATTTGCCGACGCGTCGGGCGGGTCTTGACGCGGACGACTCACTCCAAGTCACCTCTACCCGCTCTGACTCTCCTACACCGCTTTTATAAACACCTATAGCTGAGAGGACCGCAGCAGAGAACATGGCTATCAAAACCGAGCCCGTCGAGGCACCGCTGCCCGCCCTCCCAGTCCAAGATCAGACCATGAAGGACGCGAAGGCGCACGCAAAAGCCGTCCTGGCCGCCGAGCTCGAGCTGCAGTATCCAAAGACTGCGCCAGAGCCGCCAGCGGCGGCGAAGAAGGCCGCGACGAAGGCGATGTGGGACCACCGCAAGGCGACCGCGTGGGCCGTGCACCGCTGGCCCTACGAGAAGCGCATCGTGCAGGAGAAGACGAGGGTGTATCTGCCGAGGAGCTATGGGTCGAAGGGCGGCGAGGACGTAATGACGGTGTGGCCTGGCGAGTGCATGAACCAGAAGGTGTATGCGTGGTATGCGAAGGCGGCAGGGGCCGACGAGGAAGCCAAGGAGGAGGGAAAGGGAAAGAAGGTGAAGTTCGAGGAGAGCAAGCAGGGCAGCACAGAACGCGGCGCGAACTATGTCGCGGAGGACGGAATAACGGCGCGAAGGTGCGCTCCTATTTCACATTGTCTACGCATACACTAACGCCTCCGGTTCATTTTATTTTACTCCTACCTTCACGTATCATTATCATGGACGCCGCCGCACAGACACGAATACCTAGGCCCCGACCCGCGCGTCGCCGGATACTTCTTCGACCGCGACGGCGACGTGCACGTACGATTCTGGGACGCGTTCCTCGGCGTGCGCTGGATGGGGCGCACACGGTGGGAGTTCGCGGTGCGCTGGGCGCCAGACGCCACGCACAAGGACGGCGGGCGGTGGGTCGACAAAGAGGATTGACGGACGACAAGAAAAATTGGCCTCGTGATGGGCGAGCTAGCGGACTCGAGAAGCCGGATTTAGCGGGACGGAAGGTCACAAAAAGTACAACCAACAGGAGCCTTGAATAAATTATAGCACACGTCCAGATATACAACACGATACATACCCAACCCTATACCACACAGACACACTTACTATTACAATGCATTTTTGCTTGGTTTTCCCAGTTTTCAAGCCTACATCCGCGCAGGCGGGGGCACCGGGAGTCAATGAGAGAACTCCTGGGGCGCGGCCTGCCCGACGGCGACCGCGCACGCCTGTTTGATCTGCTCTGTGATCGCGCCGACGTCGGACATGACATTGATCTGTAAGGAGAGACAGCACGATGAGTGCGAGTGAAAAGAGAGAGGCGCAAAGACGGGAGCGCGACGTGTAAGGGACACGGACCATGTCAAAGCCTTGTACAGCACGCTCCTTTGCGTGCTCGCCGTTGATGCAGTATATCGCGCTATCGGGAAGGTGTATCGTCAGTCGATGAATATAGCGGTCGAAAATAAGAAAAATGATGTCGGTGGTCGAGATTCCTGCAGGGAACTATATGTCACGAGGGTGGCACGCATCAACGAGAGGTGAATGATGCATTGCAACGCTCATAACGAGGGCTGAAATCTGAGAGCCCACCGAGCGGAAAGCCCAGATTTAGAAATGACACTTACCATTTCTTCCCGTTCGCATGAGCGACGCTGAGAATGCGCTGGATTTCCTTCTCCGCATCTGGGTGCGGCCGCGGGTTCGGCGGCGGCAGGCCCATGGAGAGAGAGAGATCGTACGGGCCGATGAATACGCCGTCTGAAAAATAAGATAGTGATTTGTTAGTGTTATTGGTTGTTAGTGTTATTGGTAAGGGGGGTGGGGAAAGAAGGAGAGAGGAGAAAAGTGGAGGCAGCTAGAGGGGAGAATGCGGTGTGTTTGTGGGCGAAAGTGACGGCAGAGCTATCATCTTTTTCCCGTACATGTCAGAAGAACAAGAAACAGCCTGCAGCGGAACATAACAGAGGGCATAGCAAATACGAATCCTTGGACTCGGGACCGCATCGAAAAATCCCAAACACCGCGCAGCGTTCCGAATACGCGCCACACAACAGGCCAAGTAATTCGAAGATGAAGGCGGTGAACTCCAGCGCAAGAAGAGAAGCCCCGGTTTTGTTTGCGAAACCGCACAACCCTCAAACGAATGCGGTCGTCGGTATCCGGTTCCCTGATCACCGCGAAGCGAGTCGCGACAGACATGCAAGTCACTGCTATGTGGCGCCGCGAGCCGCGACAGACATTTGCAGTGACAGTGATGCCACCGACAGGCACGCCGGCGGGTGGCGGTGACACGACGAACGAGTCAACGACGGGCGTAGTCGCCGTGGAGTATCGCGCATAGCATAAAGAATTCGGAATTGAGATAAGGACCACGATAGCGGGCACGACGGCCGCTCGAACTGCAGCCGTTCACCGTGCACCGTTACACTGCACAGGCAGCCGTCCGGCATCGTATTCGGATTCGTGCCTGGCGGCTGCAATGCCAGTGCCAGTGCCAAGAGCGTACGGCGGTAGTTGCATTGTTTCGAGGGCGCGCTGTCGGGGCGTAGGGAAGGAGATAGCGGTCGGAATATCGAGGAAAAATGGAAGAGGGCGGAGTGGGATGTGAGAAGTCATGAGGCGGGGCATGAAGCATAGTAGGATTTGGCGTGGATGTGTAAGCCGCGTAGCATTGTCAATGTGCATGAGCGCGCGGGGTCAATGAGCTCGAGGAGTCGTAAATTCGCCCGAAACCCGCCCAAGAAATCCAAGAAGGGCGAGAAAATAATGTCCAGAGACTCTGGACGGCCGGAGGGAAACAAAAACCACAACCATCCAAATCTCAATACAAAGAGAAAGTACGCACCCAATCCGTCCACCTGGCATATCTCCTCGATATTCCGCAGCGCCTCGGTGCTCTCGATTTGCACAAGCACGAGCACGGCGTCATTCGCCTGCGCGAGGTACTCGGCGGCACTGAGCCCCCAGGACGCGTGCGTGAAGGGCGAGCCGAACCCACGGACGCCAGCGGGCGGGAAGCGCGAAGCGGCGACGACGGCGCGGGCTTGGGTGGCGGTCGATACCTGTAGAAAGGATAAATGGTAAGGTGAGGTGTCATTCAATAAAGATCAACGAGTAAGTAAATACGGTGCAAAGATCACCAGAATGACAAGCAGTTACGGAGAGGCGGGGTGTCACACGATGGCACAGTCCTCACACGACGACGACACGCAGCGCATGTCGCGCGTTGCAGCATCGGACAGAGACGTGCACACCCGAGCCGGCGGACGGTGGGGAACGCAGGACGCACGATTTGTGGCTCGATGAAACGCGAACGAGCAGGACGCGATAGCGTCGATAAGATACCACTCGCCGAGCTCGATCACCTCCGCCGCCGCCACGTCCATGAAATCAACTGACGAAAAACGCGACGCACCATGGGCACAATGACGCCGCGCGCGCCCGCGTCCAGTGCATACTTGAGCTGCCAGAGGCCGCTGCCCTCCGCCGCAGGGCCCGTCGCGGGGATGCGCACGAGCACGCTCGGCGAGTCAGGACCAAGACCCGCCACCGCCGCTATCGTTTCCGCCACGCCAGGCTGCAGCGGGGTCAGTCCGTGCTCGCAGTCGACGGAGAGCCAGGCGATGTGCGGGGACGCGAGGGCGGCGGTGCGTGCAGCCCAAGTCCCGGGGATGGTGAGCCAGGCGCCGAACGCGGGGGTGTTGGCGCGAAAGGCGCGCAAAAGTGGGTGGGCGGCGGGCATCGAGAGGCTGTGCGAGAGGCGGGCGAGGCGTTGGATGCGGGCGGGGAGGCGTTGGAGGGAGAACATCGACCAAGAGGCGAGAAAGAGTCATGAGAAAACATGACACAAAATGGGCGCCCAGCGGGAATCCCAACCTTAACCTGACTTGTGGGTTCATGCACAAAGTCACTCAAATGCGAATATTCAGGTGCGTGCGTTGTGAGTGTATACTCCTCAGCTGAAGATTCCGAATCGTTTCCAAGATCAAACGTATCCCCCGACACGACTGCAGAAAGTGGCCAGGTATACACGAGTTTTTACTGACTGATGTTGTACAGCCAGCGTTACGCGACGGTACGTGTGTAGAGATGATGAGATGTCACTGTCTTGCAGCGAAGCGCGGCCTTATGTCGTGCTCACTTGGGCCTGCTCGGTACGCCGAGAGTGTCGTAACTACACCGCTGAGTCAGTGTTGGCTGATGATACGAAAGCGAGAGGACGCACACGCCTGCAGAAAGTTGCACATGGTGCAATATTGTGTTCCTGAGAGTCATGATGGAAGGGCGTGCCAAGTACAATGGTCACAGACTACGGGTCGCATGTAACCCACTCACCTACCGAGTGTAGCTATCGCGTCTATGCGGCCATCGCACCAGCGTACCCAAACCCAAGGTGCCGTCCGCCTGCTCTCTCGTTAAAGTGTGGGATCTGTTCCGACAACAAGGGTCCAATGGCAGCTGCAACGTGGCTCAAAATCGAGGGTGCTCGTTAGGTGTGATGTTCGTGCCAGGGAAGGTTATGCTTTGATGTTTATGAGCTCATAGTCGACGCCGCCTCGTTGCTTCAGTCTATGTATGGCAGACTTGGGCTACTGAGCCCGGTGTTATGATGGATAAACATTGTATCCAAAGGCCTACAGCAGAGGGCTGGACAACCAGCCCTCAGGCGACACGGTCTGCGAAGGCTCTATTCAACTATGCAAAGATCAGCCACATGAGAAGAGGAGGAGAGTTCAGGTATTCGCGGGGACTTACCGTGATGGTATGTAGAGCGGCACTTGCAACGTACGAGAGAGCGATGGCGAGCCTCCGTGTCGTGCGATGGTCACCGAACGTTCCACGAGCTCTTCATCGACGTGGCCAGTTTGCATACCACGGGCGATTTAACTGCGTCATTTCCGCCAGGATATGGCCACAAAGGGGTTCCCGCCGCCATCGCCGTCTTTCTGTGAGTCATGGAGGCGGAACGCTCGTCGGCCAACAGCTTATGGCGCCTAATTCCCTAATGAGGGTGGGTGCCACGTGGGGAGATACGAGCGCACCGCCAGCGAGGTCGGTTTTCGCGCCGCTTCAGGGGCAGCGGCGGGCACGAGAAAATTATGGCAGGACTACGACGGGTGTAGCAGTGCAATGACAAGATCTAGAAGGAGAATGAGTGGTGGCACGGCTCGCGGGAAGAGGCGTGGCCTGCTGGCGGGCGGCGGCGTGACCTGGGGTAAAGTCTGAGCGCAGACCAAACTGTGACCAAACAAAAGGCTCTCTCTTGTTCGTTGCTGTCGACGGCGTGCGCGATGCCTCCCTTCTCGTCC
This sequence comes from Ceriporiopsis andreanae CBS 279.92, assembly GCA_001969225.1. Lineage (NCBI taxonomy): Eukaryota > Fungi > Basidiomycota > Agaricomycetes > Polyporales > Meruliaceae > Ceriporiopsis > Ceriporiopsis andreanae. The sequence continues at coordinate 10,785 of ALYI01004466.1, read as the reverse complement.
CCCCACAGCCCCGTACCTTACCCAGCACTCTACCTATATCCCATAAACGACTCGTTCATTCCAAAGCATATCTCTCTCATCAACAACCAGCGCGTGAAGATCGGACGTCAGACCAACGCGAAGACCGTTCCAGCGGAACGTAATGGATACTTTGACTCGAAAGTCCTCAGCAGGCAGCATGCCGAGGTCTGGGAGGAGGATGGCAAGGTGTGTCGCACACCCAGGGGCGGCGGCAGAGGCTCGCAGGGCGCATATCGTCTGCGATTGTGACGCTGTCGCCCACGAGAAAAGGCGTCTTTGCTCACGAATCTTTGCAGATATACATCAAGGACGTCAAGTCCTCTAACGGCACCTTCATTAACCGCGAACGACTCAGCCTAGAGAGCGAGGAGTCCCGGCCGTTCGAGCTGAAAACCGACGACATAGTGGTACGTGACCTTCCCATCTCGAACCGTCGGCGCACGCGCCTCATCCGCTCTACCCGTGGCTGCACAGGAGTTCGGCATCGACATCGTCGGCGAGGACAACAAGACGATCGTCCACCACAAGGTCGCGGCGAAAGTAATGTGCATCTTCAGCGAGCAGGATGCTCAAGAAGCGATGCGCCTCGAGGCGCAGCACTCTTACGGTGCGCTCGCAGGGCCGGGCCCGAGCAGCGGCGCGCAGGCATTCAGCTTCGCGACGGGCGCGCCGCCGCAGGCGAACGGCATGGCGGGCGCGCAGCGGCGGGCGATGCAGCCGCAGGGGCTCGTGGGCATGGGCGGGATGGGCGGCAACGCTCGCCCGCCGGGCAAGAGCGGACTGACCTTCGAGCATGTCCTGAGCCGCCTCCAGGGCGAGCTGAACAAAAGCCGCGAGACCGGCGCAGAGCTCCATTCGTTACAGGGTGCGATGAGCGAGATCCACGACACTCTGAATGGCAATGTTGTATGTGCAGTCATTTTTGGTATCTGGTGCGCTATGTACTGACGGTGGGACGATGCAGCCTGCGAACGTAGCTCAGTTCCCGCAATCCCTGCCACCGGTCGTGCCTCCACAGCCGGCACAACCAGCCGAGGCGAGCTCATCTGCAGCCGCCCCCTCACAGGCGCCTAGGAGCCCTGACTCGTCCTCGGCGGCTCTCAGCGAGCTGCAGCAACAACTGCAGGAGACACAGCGCTCGCTGGCGACGCACGTCGAGAAAATTCGCTCGCTCGAGAGCATGCTCGCAGAGCACGAGGCGATTAAACGAGAAGTGCATGCAATGCGGGACATGATGGAGGAGCGCAAACGCGAGACAGACGGCCTGCAAGGCTCGACCCGCCTGCGCCGGACCCATTCTCGCGAACAAGAACACGACGGCGATGATGGTGAGGAGTACGGCAGTGACGATGACGATGCGCGGAGCATCGCGACGGTTGTCCCACATGAGCTCGAGCGCGTAGACGAGGAGGACGAGGAGCAGATCGCACAGGAGGAAGAGGAGGAGCGGAGACGCAGTCTCAGGACGGACGATCTGCGGCCACGCACACCGGAACCGACGGGTATGGGCATGGACGACGACGAGCATGAGCACGAGCATGAACGTCGACTCCAACAAGATCACGCACAGACCCTGGAGACGTCCCAGCAGCCTTCGCATACGTCGTCCTCACAACGCGAGTCGTCTCCCTCACGGCCTACACCGCCTGCTGCTGCTTCCACTCTCCCCGACGACCTTGCGCAGCGGCTCACTACACTCGAAAACCAGTTGGAGTCCGCGCTGGAGCTCTCCCGGACACTGGAGGCGCAACATACTACTGCGCAGACCACGATCTCGATGCTCGAGTCCAAGGTATCGACACTTGAGTCGCTCGTGCAGGCGACGCGAAGCCAGGTGCAGTCCCAGGCGGAGGCGCAGGAGCAGCTGGCACAGGCCGCGGAGGCCGCTCGGGCTGCTGCACAGGACCAGTCGTCCGCGCTGCTCGCGAGTGTGACCGAGGAGCGCGAACGCGAACGCGAGTCGCTCACGGCGATGCTGAGCGAGTGGAAGAAGAACGTCGAGGGCCGGTGGTCCAACGTGCAGGAGGAATGGTCTGCGGAACGCGACCGTCTGCGGCGTGCCAAGGAAGAGTGGGAGGCGCGCGTGCGCATGGTGGAGACGGGCCTCGAGACGTCGGTCACGAAGGTCGACAGCGGGCTCGCGTCGATTGCTTCCTTTCAGGTGGCGCAGCATCAGCAGAATGGGCATGCGCGGCTGAGCACGAACGGTGCGGGGCTCTTCACGCCGCCCAGTCCGCGCAGCCTCTCGTCGGACTCGACGCGGCCGCGCCAGAAAAAACGACGGGGCTCGTCGGCGCGCGGCCGTTCGCGCTCGCGCTCAGAGTCGCCTGCGGCACCGGTGAACGTGAACGGGTCCTCGTCGGAGATGCAGAGGCAGATGCACGACGCACCCGGGGCGCGGCACCGGCGGACGTGGGGCACGGAGTCGAGCGAGAGCGACGGCGAGGGCGATGGCGAGGCGCGGACGCGGGTGCTCAACGGGTCGGTGAAGCCGCTCGCGGGTGAGGTGCGCAAGAATCCGCCCATGCAATATCCTATAACCCCTGAGCCATCCTTGCTGGAGCAGCCCATATCCGGCGCGAGCAGCGTCGCCTCGGCGGTAGCGGAGGCGCGCACGGGCACGAAGGACCATGCGAAGGACTTGGTGCGTGCCCACGGTGCGCTGCGCGTGCGCGATGCTGACGGTTGTTTGTTGGTGCAGCCACAGATCAACAACGTCTCGACGGCGTTCGGCGTCATCGTGCTCGGGCTCGCAGCGGCCGCCGTCCTGTGGCGGGTGAAGGGCCCAGATACCGCGTCGTGAAGCCCTGCGGACGCGACAAACGAAAATCTCACATAATCGCTCTCTTCGTCAACTCTATGGATACTCCGCTTACACTCATGCCCCTGGATCGTCGGTCTTCGTCTTTCTGGTTCGTAACCCTTATATTGTCACGCTTGTCTAGTTTTCTGCCTTCTGTGTAGCCAGCCTATAGTCTCAGACTGAAGTCGTTCGTTCGTTGTTTTGTTTGTTGCATATGTAGCTGCCCCGTCTTCGCATACTTCAGTAACTTAATAATGACCGTCACGAAATGAATCCGTATATCCTCTCCTCGTTCATTCACTTCGTCCGGCTCGTGGCACGCAGCTATCTGTCCTGCTGCCGGGCCCTGTGCATAGTCTAAGCCTGTTCAATACGTTGCATAGACATATATTTGCATACCAGTAGGAGCACATGAGCATATGGGATTGGCATAGGGATAAAGCATAGTAAGAGATGAGGCATAGTGAGAACAGTAAGTTCGATTTGGTGGGGCCTCCAAGCTTGCATAAAAGCCGCTGCGATCAAGGAGTATCGTGCCGTCTAGTAGTACCGTCCAAAAGAGAAATCATGGGGCAGGCAACAGCCTTCTAGAAGGCTGGATCTTGTCCATCATTGTCGAAGTTAGAATGCCACCAGCGCGGGAACATCTTCTTCAGTCTATCTTGGACTGCTTCCAACAGCTCGACGCTGTCGTCGTCGTTTATGTCGACGCCGTCGGGTGCCATGAGCGAACCGCCAAGGAAGTCCAATGTTGCTACTGTTGTGTTCTCGACGCAAGATTCGAAGTCGACAGGAAGGTACAAAGAGGCCCCGATTCCTAGCTCCCGTAAATTGGGATAGCCTTCCGCGATGGAGGCCAAGCCGTTCATGGTGACCTTTGGATTCGCCTCAGCAGCCGATCCTAGAGCACGGAGGTGTAAAGTTTCAAGGTTCGGCCATCTTCCAATAACGTCGCTAGAAATGATGTCGTTGTCGAGCAGCAGGCTGGGCGAGCAGACTTTGAGGTGTTGTAGAGCGCGGAAGTTGTGTAAGAGGAGCAACACTGAGGGGCACACCGGCGAATCAGTATCGCTGTAATCATCCACTACCAATGTTGTGAGCGTGACGGGACAGGCCGTGTTGATGTTCGTGAGAAGTCCCTCGAGCAAGAGTGCCGACGTGGTGACCGTGATGATGACTTCGTCTAGGACAGGGAGCGCTATGTTCCGAAGAATGTCGACATAAGCGGGCGCACTGAACTCTAGGTGCTTCAGGGTAGCGAATGTTGACATTACGGGAGGCCACGCGGGCGGGAGGAGTGGCCGTTCGAACAAGTCGCCCTCGGCAGCGCGGGAGACCAGGATTAGGGACCGGAGCAGCGGGAACGAAGCTAGAACAGGAATGATGCGGCGAGGGTAAGCAAAGAAGGTCACCAACTCCAGAGATTCTAGCTTCGTGAGCTGCGTGAGTATGTCAGGTATCGCGGCCACCAACTGAGCGGAGCCATAGAATTTCAGCCGGAGGTCGCGTAGGAGCGGACTCAACTCCGGGAGCAGTGAGAGCATGGGGAAGGCGTTGTACGGGCGGGGGCCGTCAAGGTCTGCATCGGTGTCGTCCCACTCGAGGTCCAGTTTGGTCAACGATTCCCCCAAGAACTTCGCAAACTCGGGCATCGAGCGAGTGGGTACCGCACGGTAGGACCAGACGAGCGTCTGCAGCTTAGGGAGAATTGGGGGTCCCTGCAATTCGGCATACAACGCAGGGGCAAGATCGACCAAAAGACGGGGCACCGCCGGGTTGGCTTCGTTGTCAAACGCCGCATGGTCAGAGAAATGGCATTCTCGCACCGTTTGAGCGAACCAACAGTACTTAGCCCAATCTTCCTCAGTGGGGGCTTGCCGCGAGACGATCGCCTGAAATTTTTGGTGGTGAACACACAATATAATACAAACGAAGACGGTACGCACCAAACCTTTAATCGCAAGGCAGGGTTCGTATGCAGGATCCATGAATGGCATGATTTCTCCTACATGAGGGAGAAGTCTGACGAGGGGACCAAGCCCTAACTGTTTAGACCAGAGTTCCCGCACTGCCGGGTCCCGAAAGGCCCGACAGGTCAGCGCCGACGCGAATAGACTCCTGTAGTCGTGTTGAAATATACGACAGAGGACTGACGCGCCACGGTAGGAATTAGGCTCTTCGATGACACCTACAAAACAGAAAATATCGCAGAGAATCTCGGGAAGACTGAGACATCGATGCATCGCTTTGTGATAATTATTAGCACCAGTCATCTTGTGAGTTGTTCTACGCGTACCAATAATGCGAGCGTTTGTGGCTGAGAGGTGTGAAAGTTGAAGTGAGGTGGTGAGAGAGCAGTTGAACGAAGGATCACTTTCTTCTGTGGCGTCTTTTGTATCGTGCAGCAGTGGCACCGGAAGCAGGTTCGATTTTGCGCATCAAGTCTCACGTGGTTACATCACAGCATTTTCATGAAAAATGCATGAACCGTCGGCCACGAATTGATGACGTATTCTGCACACACACCTGGTTCATTGGTAGTCTGTATTTCAACATAGCAACTACATCAACGCGCATGCCGATACCCCAATTATATGCCTCGAGGACTTTGATGTGGCAACTCATGTCTTTAGAGGTCTTCTCCTCGGTGATAAAATGAGTGTTCTTTCATTCAAAAGATTCATCCGGAGTTGGCATGCCTGGCCATTTTCGCGCTCAACATTTGGCCGTTGGCATCGTGAGTGCCTCCAGATTCTGGTCAAAATATGAGCCGAATCCGTAATGGTGGCCCTTCGCGATTGAACTGACCGTAATCTGTAACTACGCGGTAAGGTTAACGGAGTGCCACGCCTGTTGATCTGTCTTCGGCGTGTGTAGCACACGTCTAAGGCTTGAAGCTTGAAGCTTGAGGCACGTTGCGTTAAAAAAGGCCAGGCGCTGCCGCATCATAGGATACAAAAAATCGTGCCTGTGCCAAGTCTGTGCAATAGCAATGTGCATGGCAGCATCATCTTACCAAGTGACTCCTACAATACAGATACGTCATAAATTGTACGAACAAAGATCTGATGACTTACAATGTAAAAAATCACGAGGCTAGTTAGTCGAATCAACACTGACGTGGCCGTGCTGTTCAGCACATTTATGGGACCATAAGTTAACGAGAGCGCAGAGGGCGGGAGACCAGTTTGTTTCGTCACTCAAAGGAGATCATGATGTGTTGAGAAGTTGTTTGCGTGTGTATCTACTTGAAGCTGGCACGTGGTACTACACGTGGTCTTTTGCAAGTTCAAACTTCAAGAAGGATACAAACCGAAGCGGCTATCGACCTGCTGCATAGAAAATAATTTGCATAAGAGGTAAAGAATGGGGCATGATACAAGCATAGGGCATAAGGCATAAGGCATGGGTGTAAGTCGTGAACATAGATCATAAGAGCGAGTTCGAACCAATTGAGAGCATTTACTGGTCCTCTTCCATCATATCGTCATCGTCGCCAGCCTGGTCGCGTGCAGGCAAACAATCGCGCACAAGGGTCCAGGCGACTGAGTCGCAGCCGCTGTCCTGGTGGGTCTCCTCGTCGAGGTAGTCGAAGTCGCCAAGGTTTGGGAACAGGGCGGAAAGCCTCCTCGCCCCCTCCGTGCACGCTTCATCACTGTCGTCGAATGGCCAACGGGAATACGCAAGACCAAGAACGTCCAGGGTGTGGTTTTGAACGGATGGCGTGAAGATGGCCGGCTGAGAGATGTCAAAGCCGATTTCGAGTTCGGAGAGGTTCGGAAAACCGGCGACCAATGCTGCCATGCCGTTCATTGTGACTCGTGGCCCGTGAGGACCAGAGTCAACGAGAGCCAGATTCGACATGTCGTGCCACCTACCGACGAAAGTCTCGATGGCGGCGCCACTCAAAGCCAGGGCCGGGGAGCAAATGCGGAGGTCGGTCAATTTGTGAAACTGGAGTAGAGGTTGCCAGGTCGACACGTCAGCGTAGACAATGTTGTCCGTGAGGTCACTGACGTCTTCCACCACCACGTGGCTGAGAGTGTCTTGGTGACACGATCTACCGATGTGGTCAAAGATCGTGGCGAGCGATGACGGCGTGGCATTGAGCTGGATGTTGAGGAACTCCAATGACGGCAGCTGTACGGCCTCCAGAGCGTCGGTGTATACACCGGCCTGTATCTCGAGGCGCTTGAGGGGGATGAACGTGGACGAAGGAGATCCCGGAATAGACGGCGTGAGCACGTCAGAAGTGCTGTTCGAGTTCAGGGCCAGATCGCGGAGATGGGGAAGGGTGGCGAGCGCGGAAATGAGTGCCCGCGGGTACGGGACAGTCGATATGATAGTCAGCTCTCTGAGCTCCGTCAAGGCGGGAAGCGCAACAAGCAGTTCGGCGTGCAGCTCACCCGCGCTGCCGATCGCCAGATCGAGGTGTTGCAGGAACGGATATTGTGCAGGTATCAGGGAAAGCCTTGGGATACTGTCGAACAGGCGCAGGCCGTCAATCAGGGCGTCAACATAATCTATCATACGCAGTCAGCATGCCAAGCTTGAGGATCAGTGGAATCATAGCACGTACTGGGATGCTGTATAGGCTGGTTCTGAACGGTCTGATCAGACATTGTGCGAGTAGAGCAGAAGTAGGAAGTTTCGGAAGTGTGAGGGAGGAAAGACGGGTGTCACTTCTGCTGCTTTTATATCTGAAGGTGAAGGTACGGCTGCAATCCGCCTGTGCGCAGAAGATTTTCGAGCTGCAATGTATTTTGAGGAAAAAAGAGGGAGTCCCCGCTAGCGAGCGGTGGGATTATTCTCCCTTGCTGCACGAGGACTTTGACCTGAAGTTTTTGGTGCTGTACTGGTGGCAACAATTAATAACCTTTGACCCGCCCCCTCGAAAACTCGCGAACTCACCTTTTCAGCTGCACTTTCCTGGAAATGTGAATCAGCCGCGATAGTGAAGTGAGCCTCGTGGATGACGTGTATGTCTCGAACATCGCGTTCGGCAATTACAGCTAATATTGAACTTGTCTTCTTTGCGGCGCCCTATGAGACGAATCGAACGGAAGCTTGAGTGCTAATTTGAGCTATGTGCTGAGATGAGAGAAACGCACAGGCAATCACGCGTATCTAGAGACACAGCATAAGTGGTGTGCCTTGTGTCTATACACAGAAAACAAGAAACCTATGTTGAATGCTCGCTAGCTTGACAACGAAACGAGCCACTGAAGTACAAGGTTACCGAGAGACACAGGAAGGCTCGGGTAAATCCGGTCGTTTCCCAGTCGCTGCTGTCTATTAACACTACGCTAGGAATTCTGTAATTGTCTGTTTCGCGATAGGATCTGGTCAACCTGTGCAGATCAGGATTCGGGCGCAACTTACTCAAATAATCATGAGCCGCAAAGAGACCGGCTACGTCACGAGAAAATCGGCAAAGAAACGCGTGGCCAGTAAATGCTGGTCAATCCACGAGTTATAAATGTAGAGCACGACAGGATTGCTGAGAGTGGGAGTTGGATGAAGATGTCGAGCGATGGGCGCGTGGAGGGTTCTTGAGGCGGATCAATCCTGCACGTGGCAGCTGAAATGCAATACCGCCGAGGCGAGACGCGCACTGTCATTTCGCCGTTCACAAGCACTCACAGGTACGCGATTGCAAGGTGCGTAAATATGTATGCTGGTGTATCCAATGGTGCATAGTTGTCATTAATACTGCATGAGCTCAGCGAAAACGCGGCCTGATCACACCGGTCATCGCTGCATCGTGCAGAATATCAACATCCACAGCCTGACTGGAACACGCTCCCAGCAAGCACTCTTGTTATTCTAGTGAGCCCAGATGATAAATATGTTACATGACAATCTGATTTCATTGAAAATAACAGTGTTTATAACAAATGCAAGCTATCGTTGAAGCTGAAGATAGTGTCGAAGTCACGCTCTTGACATCGGGTGAACTGCTGTCCATGCTCGAAACCCGCGAGGATGTTGTGGCTTGGATAAATGACGTGCTGGATGGCGACGACACACATGCTGTATCCGACGCCAGCGAAAGCACAGGCCTTACAGACCTTGATCGTCGTATCACGCAGCTGGTGGGCACCCTCGAGCTTGCCAGCGAGGATACATCGACTCAGGTCGAACGCATCATTGACGACATCTCGCGCGGTGCGTCTCGCCTGACATACGACCTCCATTTCATGCGGGATGGCGCGCTTTCCCTGCAAGCAACGCTCCGCGACGTGGAGGTCAAATCACAAGCATCACTCGCGGCAGAGACCAACGTGGCCCTGGATCGCCTTCACTTCCTTGACACCGTCAAACGCAACATGGAAGCCGCACGCGAGGTACTTCGCGAAGCGGAGAGCTGGAGCACACTCGAGTCCGACGTGATTTCGCTGCTTGGTGAACAGAACTACGAGCGTGCCGCGGAGCGACTGTCCGAAGCCAGCAAAAGCATGGTCGTATTCCAGAACACACCCGAGTACGAGAGCCGTCGCACGCTCATGGTCAGCCTGCAGAACCAGATGGAGGCATCTCTCAGCTCTGCGCTCGTGGCCGCCGTCAATTCTCAGGACGTCGCCGTGTGCCGAAACTACTTCTCGATTTTCCGCAACATCCAACGAGAATCAGAATTCCGAAACTACTACTACGGGTCGCGGAAGACGCCGTTGCTCGAGATGTGGCAGAAGGCACGTTTGCAAGACTGCGATGCCGGGGCTGATCCCAGCACACCCACATTCGCGCAGTTCCTACCCACGTTCTTTGCAGCGTTTCTTGCGATGCTGTCTACCGAACGCTCCTCGATACCTGCCATCTTTCCAGACCCGCAGCCGACCCTTTCCACCTTGATCACGTCGACGCTCTCCTCTCTCCAGCCATCATTCGCAGAGCGTCTCGCGGCAGTCTCAACGAACCGCGGGCCTCGCAGCCTTCCCTCACTCATCGCTGCGTTCAAGGCAACGCAGGATTTTGCTGTTGCTGCGGACAAGATCCTCGAGAAGATCGCCTATTCGGCGCTGCCGCCACCAACGACTCCCGATGCAGAGCATAACCGCCAACTCCGCCGCCGTTCGTCCGCACGCATGTCAATTTCCCGTAGGATGGGTCCTCATCGAAATTCAATCAGCGGCATGCCTGCGATGAACCCCGGCAGCGCAGTCGTTCTCGACTGGGAGCAGGACTTGTACGAGCCGTTCACGGACTTCCAGAGCGACTACGGCGCACTCGAGCGTCGATTCCTCACGGACGCGCTTCAAGAGATCTTTGGTCCCGAGCTCAGACCACCGCCGGACACAGCACGTATGCTTCGGGAACGTTCTGTTGACGTATTCAGTGTAGCAGACGACGCTGTCACGCGCTGTCTCGCGTTCACGCACGGCTACGGGGCACTGGGGCTCGTGCGCGCTCTCGACGGGTTTTTTAGTGCGTTCGCAGAGCGGTCGAAGGCAGACTTATCAGAACGAAGAGCAGCAAGCAGCGGAGGGCTCTCGGCGTCCGCCTCGGGTGAGGACCTCTCCGACCTGGACTATACCCCCGAGGACTGGGCGGATATCCAGAGCCTCCTACACGCGCTGCAAGCCGTCCGCGCGCTGCACGACCGCACCACCGTCTTCGAAGGCAAGCTACGCACCGCGCTCCTCCAAGTGTCCGCCGCATTCCGCGCCGCACGCGCGGACCCCACGGCGCCACACCCCTCTGGCACGACGCGCGGGGCGATCCAGCTGCTGATGCAGTCCGCCCTGAACAGCGCGGAGCTCCAGGAGCTGCTGGACAAGGTCGACCCCGAGGTGCACGCTGGCGTGGGGCGCGGCGACGCGTTCCTCACGACCCCGCCCGCGGAGGGGCGCAGGTCGCAGCCGGGCTTCCACGCGCCGCCCACCGCCGCGCCGCTCCTCGCCGACGCGCGCGCGGGGGTCGCGCGGCTCGCGGGCGCGTGCCAGGGCGCGCTGCATCGGGGG
>ALYI01004464.1:0-12342 GCA_001969225.1 Ceriporiopsis andreanae CBS 279.92 | reverse complement strand
GTGGAGGGACGGGTGCGGGGAAACTGACGGAGGATGCTGATTCAACTCGCGGTGATGTACAGAACATAGCACGTTTTACCAACACTGTTCATGAATGTAATATTGTGATAGAATTAGAGAGAACATGGAAAACAATGTATAAGATATTAAAAGTCTTAATCTTTTTATATCCTCTGTAAATCACACCAGAACATTGTGCGATTTCCAAGAGTCGAAAGGCTGCTCTCCGTCAATTTCCCCGCACCCGTCCCTCCACGCGGCTTGTCGCGTGGCAAAATGCCTTTTCGAGGCATGATTGGCGCTCGCACAAAAATCGCGTTTCCGCAAGAATATGCAAACTGCTGTAATCCTCCATCGTCTTGCAACAAGACATTGACTAGTCTAGGCACAGAACGAATACGTTGAGATACTAGACTTTGTACGAGTCAAACGAGTTTGCGTGTATTGTTGATTGGTCTGGATCGCGGTTGTCGTGTCATGAGCGTGGCGGTGATCAGTATGTAAATGTTTTTGGGCCACTGTAAGTGCTTAGACTGGGCGACTCTGTTCTTGACTCTCACCACCTATGAAGCTATGACAATACATGGCCCCGCTCTCTCTACCCGCTTTACTCATTCTTCTGGCAGGCGCATGCCTCGCAGAAGTCCTCTCGTTACGACCCCAGCTCGACAACCGCATCACTGACCTCTCGACCACTGTTCACATCCACAAAACCGACGAGTCTCCACACCATGAACAACTAGACCTCCTGGATATCGTTCTCGTCGCTTCAGTGGATGGCAGCCTCCATGCGCTGAACAGGACGTTTGGCCAAAACCTCTGGACAATCGCCTCGTCTGGGTCGGAGGTCACACCGTCGGCGCTGGGTCCGCTCGTGCGCACGAGACACCCGGAGTCAGACCCTGATGCCGAGGGCGAGGAGGGGCAGGAGGTCTACGTGATAGAACCGCAAACTGGAGACATCTATGTAATGGCAACGCCGGACAGCCCGTTGCAGCGACTGCCACTGTCGATGCCGCAGTTGGTAGAGTTGTCGCCGTACACCATGTCGGGCGAGAGTAGCATGAAGGTGTTTGTAGGAAAGAAGGAGACGTCGTTGCTGGTGGTGGAATTGGAGACAGGGAGGATAAAGGCTACACTCAACCCAAACGCGGAGTGCTTGTGGGACCCGTTCGAGGACTTGTCGCGGCAAGGAGACGAAGATTTGGACCTGGACGAGCTGGAAGGCAGCAAGCCTCCAAAGACGCCCCATACGGAGATTTTCATTGGTCGCACTGGTGAGTGGTATGCTCTGCCGACTTGTCCGAGCAGTGACCCATACCCTGCAGACTACCACATCTCGATCCTCACACGGCCATTGGATCCCCATTCACCACGACCGCCGGTCCAAAACCTCTCATTCTCAACATATGGACCAAATAACCAGGACCACGCGCTGCAAACTATCTACCGCCGCACGGCGGACGAGATGTACATCCAGTCATTCCCGAACGGAAAGATCATGTCGTTCAAGACGAAACTGAACCACGAAGAGCCGGAGCTGGCGCCCAACGCGCAGCTCAAGTGGGCACAATCCTTCGTCAACCCTATGTAAGTCTTACCTGACTTATCGGCCACAGCCCGCTCACCCGTGTGAAAGCGTTGCGGTCTTCGACGTTGTAAAACGTTCCGCGCATTCCCAACCGTTCGTTCTCCTGCAGCCTCGTTTAGGGCTGCAGGATTTGTTCCCGCATGCCGATCTCGCGCGCGCGGTGGAGGTGCAGGGCCTGCCCAACCTCGATTCCGCCTACGTCGGGCTCGTCGGCGACTCACTCTTCGCCATGGGTTCCGAACGCTACCCACTTGTCGTCTTCGGCGACGCGAACTTCGAAGACGACGTGCGCGAGATCGACCCGCCGCCCGGTCTAGGACTTGGTGGCGGCGCTGATCGAGATCTGCCGTCGGACTTCAAGAGCATCGCCCGCGAGATAAAGCGCAAGCAGCTCAAGGAGATGTGCCGCAATGGCAGCAAGGACCGGCGCTGCTTGACCGGCGTGCGACGGCTGGAGTCGTCGAGGCTTAACAGGTTGTTGGATGGTGCGGCCACCGTGCCTTACCCACCTTATCACTATAGCCACGCACAGCCGGCCGGTGAGGAGCGCGTCACCGAGCCACAAACGCCATCTGGTGTCGGTAACTCGTCCTCCGGTCCACAGGTGCCGGTGAACACCCCACACATCGAAGGGACATTCCTGAGCAGTTTGAGTTCATCGACACAGGTGCTGTCTGCCTACGCAGTAGGCGTGATCACACTTGTGCTTGCACTCGTCTTCATGTACTACAGGAAGGACCCACGACGACATCCCGTGCTCCCCGTGTCGCATCCGCCGTCTACAACTGGGCTGCCTGTGGAGACACTTTCGGAAGTGGCTTCGGAGCCTGCCGTCACGCCTACCATACCGGACTCGCCCGATTCTGACACGCTGGTGGAACCTGAGCCTGAGGCCGGCAAAGCTGCAGATGAGAAACTGTCGAAGCCTGCGGCTCGGAAAGTTATGTTCGACGACACACCGAAGGTGACAGGTGTGGACGCAGACGGACAAGCAGACGCGAATGGAGAGGGAGACGAGAGCGAAGGGGACGCGCCAACCACACCAGGGAAGCGAAAAACATTGCGACGACGGAGAGGAAAGAAAAAGAAAGTGGGTACGCTCAACGTCGGACCCGACGAAGCAGGCGATGCAGAGAAAGAGGCTTCCAAGGAAGCCGAGCAAAAAGAGGCAAATTCACCCCAGATTCCAGCTGACGACGGCCTTGTCGTGGTCTCGCCGACACTTGTAGTTTCACCACCTCCTCCTCTGACGCACGTGGCGCCCTCACTTGTTGTCTCCGATCAAGTCCTTGGTGAGTTGCTCTCGAGACATATATTTGGGACAGCGGAGCTCACCGGCACTTTCAGGTTTTGGATCCCATGGTACAGTCGTGTTCAAGGGATCGCTTCAAGGTCGTGCAGTGGCGGTCAAGCGGCTACTCCAAGACTTCGTCACGCTTGCGGCACGCGAAGTCACCGTGCTCCAAGAGTCTGACGACCATCCCAACGTCATCCGCTACTACTACCAGGAAGCTCGGGGTGGCTTCCTGTACATCGCGCTCGAGCTGTGTCCAGCATCGCTCGCAGATGTCATCGAGCGGCCTGACCAGTTCCGTGACATCTCAATCGCCTTCGAGCCGAAGAAGGCGCTACGACAGATCACGTCCGGTCTGCGCTACCTGCACTCACTGAAGATCATCCACCGCGACATCAAGCCGCAGAACATCCTCATCTCGGCTGCCAAGAGAGGCGTCGGCGAGAGTGCAGGCCACCGCATGCTCATCTCCGACTTCGGGCTGTGCAAGAAGCTGGATCTAGACCAGACCAGTTTCGTGCCCACCGTGCACGGCGCTATGGCCGCCGGCACCGTGGGCTGGCGCGCGCCCGAGATCCTGCGCGGCGAAGTTAAGCTCGACGAGCCCAGCGAAGAATCTCAATCCTCGCGCGGCAGCATCGGTGGAGACGTCAGCACCCCAACGGGCAAGCCAGCAAGGTTGACCAAGTCGGTTGATATATTTGCGCTCGGCTGCTTGTTCTACTATGTCCTCACTAATGGCAGCCACCCATTCGGCGACCGCTATGAAAGGGAGAGCAACATTTTCAAGAACGCAAAGTCATTAGAGGGACTTGAGCGATTCGGAGAGGAAGGCGCTGACGCGACGGACCTGATCAACAAGATGCTCAATGCAGAGTCGCACGGCCGGTACGTACCGCCCTCTGGTATGGCTTTGCCTTTGCTCACGTACATCATAGACCGGATACTACAACATGCTTACTCCATCCCTACTTCTGGGATCCCGGTAAACGGCTGAACTTCCTGCAAGATGCGTCAGATCGCTTCGAAATCATGTGTCGCGACCCACGGGACCAGATGCTCATTGAGCTGGAGACTGGCGCATTCGGCGTCGTAGGCAGTGACTGGAACTCTAGACTTGACAAGTGGTTCATAGAGACCCTCGGCAAATATCGAAAATATGATGGCAAATCCGTGCAGGATCTGCTTCGTGCGCTGCGAAATAAGGTACGCCGTCTCCTGTGTAGATCCTTGCGAGCATATTGTGCTGATCGCCGTTTTAGAAACACCACTACCAAGACTTGCCAGACCCCGTCAAGCGTCAAATTGGATCCATGCCCGAAGGCTTCTTGTCATACTTCACTCGTCGTTTTCCTCACTTGTTCCTGCACGTCCATGCCGTCATCTCATCATCATCGCTGCGTCGCGAGTCCATGTTCCGCACATATTTCGAGCTCACTGATTAATCTAGCTTTGCCGTATACCTCTGGACATTGGATATCTATTGTGATGTATCTCTACTTGCTTTGTGCCGCTACGCATTCGTTAACAATACAGTCATAATGTACACAGTAACCTTTACAACAGCGTCCCGTCCATGCACATCGTCCTTATTATTTATTCCATGCAGTACAAATAAAGAAGTTTGCAACCTGTATTCATGCGCGCACGCCGGCAAGGACTATCACCGCGATGATCACTGCAGCACATAGAAGAATACCGCTTGTGACTGCAGCCACACGGCACCGAGGTACCCAAGGATCATTTGGACGAAGGGTATTGGTTCCTTTTAAAGCGAGAGGTAGCTCATGAGAGGAGCGAGCATCGTCGACTGGCGTCATCGGCATGGCCTCTTGCTTGCGTTCTTCGTGGCGCGTTCGCATAAAGAGGGACATACGGAACTTCCGGCGCGAGATCCTCTCTGATGGGACCGCCATCGTCCTGCGCCGTCCCCACGACCACCTGCGCGGCGCGCGAGTGTACCGGTCTTGTCCTAGCTCGCTGCCCCAGTGACGCGAGAGGTACCACCCGCCTATGAGCCAGCACCAGGGCGCGACGAACCCGAGCCAGAACAACACGCAGGCCCAAGTGAACCCGTTGTGCGTCTGCGGCTTCCAGAGGGCCCGCTCCGACCTGTACGACCCGTATGACAGTCCTTTTAGCCAGCGCTGGTGGATGGCGGACTCGACGACGGTCGCTCCCGAGTCCATGGAGCGGCGCGGGATGGTGGCGAGCAGCGAGCTCGCATCGCTCTCGAGGTGCCTATGCGATTGTGTAGGCGATGGGCTGGAGAGCTCGGCGACGCCTATGTCGATTTCGTCGTACAGACCCGGCGACAAGCTCATGTGTGACTCCTCCGTGATGTCTGTCGCGACTGTCGTTGGCGGTTGCCAGTCCTCCGGGTCGGCGAACGGGTCGTAGACATCCTCCCGCTCATACGCGATGTCATCTTCAACTTCGGCATCACTTTGGGGTTCGACATGGTCTAGGGCAGTGGTGCCTTCGAGCTCTATTTCGCTGTCTCTTCCTCGTTCGAGGTCGAGGTCGAAAGAGGAACGCGTTGACTGTGCTGTACGGAAGCTTTCTGCATCATCGACATCCGAGCTCTCGTAGATGACAGAGACTTGGAGGCGCGAGCTGCCGATCACAGTCGGGAGCGTCGGGGCAGGAAGCGGCGAGCGGCGTGGCGTGAGCCCCAGCGAACCCGAGAAGTTTGGGCGCAGGTCGAGTGGCGGGATAGATGGCGCAGTAACCGAGGGCGCTGTGCCAAACGTGCTTGTGGACGTCTGACTGATTGTCCGGTTCAAGGGCCGATTCAGAAACGCGGTGGTGGAGCTGGGTGTGGCAGGCGTGGTGGGGGAAAGAGGCCCTGCACGCTACGTCAACGGACATTCGTGTATGACGGGTATTAAGCTCACCGTGTCCGTCACTGGGTCTCAGAGAGTCCGGGCTTCGAAGCATGGAGTCGGTGGACGGACGCCGAACGGCCAATGGAAATTCCAGTCGCTCGCCAACAGGCGAGAGCGGGGGCTTGCTAGGTGGGGCGGGCGGCTCGGGTGCGTTCTCGGTCTCAGAAATCATGTTCGAGAGATAGTACATTGACTGCAAGTGGAACGAATCCGAGCTCATGCGCTGCAGAGAGCGCTGCGGCGCGAGAGCTGGTGCTAGTGCCGGGTTGGACGCGCTGTCTCCAGACCGCAATGACAGCGATATTGGAGTAGACGATCCGTTTCCCGACTTGGGCGGCCAGGAGCGTACGCTCGGGGCAGGCGAGCCGTTCGTTGACGGTGAGGTCAACCAAGCGATGTGTGGCGGCCCGCGCGAACGGTCCATGGTGAACGACGACGGCTTGCGGCCCATTTCAGGAGCCTGAATTGGGCTCTGCACAGGCAATGGTAGCATGTCGTCTCGATGCGCGTCCTCGTCGAAAGGCGTGTCGTGTTCCTCCTCTGGTGTCGAGTCCTGCACGGCCTCGGGTGCCCCGTAAACGAGGCGAGAAAGAATGCTGAACATAGTGCAGACGCGGGAGAGCCGGAGTTATAGAGGTTGCACACTAGACAGAAGCAGAAGGTGAAGAAGGTTATGGTCACCCGACAGGAGCAAGAACACGGCTGCTCAGCCTGAGGGGCCGTCAGTTTATAGCATGTAACAGGCGCGGAGCCCATCATAGCAGGACCGGATGTGGGTGTGCTCCAAAGCTCGAGGACGACTCATGGCAGCAACATGGCCACCGCCCACCGCAGATGAAGGGCTGGCCGGCGTTATAGTATGTGATCCTGACGGTAAATGAACTATTAGCAACTAACGATATGATGGGAAGTAAGAGAACGTACCGGCTTACTTGAGGCGTAGGGCTAAATCCAAAATCTAAGTGAAGTGTCAGGAATGCTCAAACGCTACGGTTTCAATCTGAGGCACGGGTACAGAATCCTCCCGATCTCATCTCGCGTCGAATAAGAGCAACAAGCACTTGCTGGCAGTAAATGGGGAATGGCTGAGTCGCAGACGGTCGAGTTCATGTGGATAGTGTAGGGTATAACGGAGAGCAGCTGGTACAACGGAATACAATGGTAGGCCAGTGTCCGAGGGTAGGAGGGGAAGGAGGGTATCGCAGAGAGATGTGGGAGAGGCATTACAGCAATACAGTACGTGCGAGGCGGATACACTCCTAAGAGATGTGGGATCGGCAACAGATAGTCAGAATAGATAACCAATATTATAGATGAATCCGACCGGGTATGGCAGACTAGACGACGATGGCTGAACCCTCCATCGCCTGCACCGGCTTCGTCTCTATGTCCTCCAATACCGTCTCATCGACGTCGTGGGGTGCATCCTTCTCATCGCTCTCGTCCCCGACCTCGCTTCCTTCGCTAGACGAGATGGACACCTCTGCAGCTACGTGCGGCACAGAAGTAGCCGCCTCGGTAACCGTCTCACTCGACTTCTCCTCTGAAGCGTGGGTCTGTCCATCGGCTTTCGATGTTTGCGCTTCTTTCACATCTTCAACCTTTGCAGCATCTCCAGTGGCATCCTTTACTTCCGCCGCGTCGAGCTTCGTTGATTGCTCAACGACAGTTTTCTCGTCGGCTGGTTCGGGCTGCGCCTCGATGACTGGGGAATCGGGAAGAGGAACGGCAGCGGCTTCGTCGGTTATCTCGGTGCTGTCCTTCTTGTCTTCGAGTTCAACGTCTCGTACTCCCTTGGTGACCTCCTTCACTCCCTCCCCGCCTTTGATGTCCTGCGATAATGAGTTCGACGGCTGAGCGACATCGTCCTCCATGATAATCTCCGTATCCTCTCTTCTGAGCCTCTTCGAGCTCGAGGGCGTCGGGACATCGTCAGATTCTGGACTGTCGAATCGCCTCTTGTGGCCGATCTGCGGGGCATTTGAAGTCGCTGCACGAACCAAGCGCGTGTCAAACGCGTGTTGCAGGCAATCAAAAGAATCACTTGCCGTCATCGTTCCATGGTCTATCTGGGCGGGGAATAAACCCACTGGATATCCTGCGGAAGAGTTTGTAAAACGACATGTCGCAGTTGAGTGTCTCTGGTTAAAAGGCAGCAACCGTTCGCGACGTGGGCGCCCCAGCCGAGAATGAATCCAGAATTTGACCTTGTTTGTTCACACACTTTCGAACTCAGATCCCCATTGTAAGACTTATCCAGGATTTCGGAGAACAAGAGCAAGATGCTGGCGACGTTGTGTCAAGTGCATACAAGGATTATCGTCGAGCGGAAGTAAACCATCCTTTGGAACCGATCGTTCAATTCCCGCCACCGTGCTTAAAAAGGGACTCCCGCACCGACGCTTTCCGTTTTCTGAACGCCGTCGTGGATTGTCAATTTCGATGTCATGTTCGAGAGGTGGTCCCATTGAAAACAGATGTTGCGCCGAACTGCGGCGTCGAGATCCTAGCAAGCTACACAATACAACGCGAGTGGTGCCGAGCCGCCGCAGCGGACTCCAGAAGATGTCGTTGAGCTCTCCGTAAACCGTGAAACCGATCAAGAATTACTAAAATATGGATGAAAAACCGGGTCCGCCAGAAACCCAACAATACACACTGCAGCATTATATGCAACGAGGACGATAGAACATGCGTGGGGGGATGATGAGATACAGACAAGAATGCGAGTGAGGGCAGTGCAGAGGGTAGATAGCAAATGGTAACGGCAACAACAGGGTATGGCAAATACATAAAAATGAAGTTATGGGACAGTCTAATTGAGATAGCCACGGCACTTGGCAGATCCGCAAAGACACGGGATTTTGTCCTGTTCAATAGGAAAGTGGTAATCTAGGTTGAACTCAGTACCGGCCTCCTGTGTGAATATGATTGACGGCGTACCATAAGTTATCTCGCTGCCGAGCTCGATATCCTGTTTAGCGTATATGACGATCTTCTTCTCGCCATTGATCGTGATAATCTTGGCCGTGCAATTAGGATCGCAAGAGTGGTTGATCAAGCGTCTGCACAGAGAAATTAGCGTATTGCAGACGATACGTGAGATATCACACACCCTAGATTGCCCTTCTTCGTGGCGTCCACAACAAGGTCTTCGTCGATTCGGAATAGGTAGCTGCTACCAATGCCTTGCCTCTCGTACGCTTTCTCGCGCTTATCGGCGACTTGAGCCCGGATGATCTCGCCAACGTACTCGATGACCATCTCGCCTTTCGAGATCTTCTCCATGGCGTACAGACCCCAGTCGTGAATGGGCGAACGAGCGAACCGCAGCTGCTTCTTGCGCGTCTGCAGCTGGTTGAACTTGACCAGCTCCGTCGCGGTTGACTCGCCTTTCGACAAGGCCATGGCGAGCTGTACTTGGTTAATCTCTTCGAGACCCTGGACGCGCCTGCGAGCATTGGCACGGTTCGATCTCGACGAGGTGATAGTCTGCGGTTGAGGGGCTTCCTCCTCAGCCTGAGTCTCGTTGTTCATGCCCCGCGTGGCGTACTGCTCGACATACGCAGATTTCTCTGTGTGGGAGATCTTGTAGTATCCCTCTGTACGAGCGGAGCCGGTTACATGGATTCTGGAAGGTTTGGGAGGTTCGACCTCAGCCTCAGCGGTGGTAACAGACTCTTTGACAGCGGCCTTAGGCTTCGCCTCCTCTTCTTTCTTCTTCTCCTCCTTTCCGAGGACAGCCACACGCGCGAAATACAAGTCTTCGTCGTCGGCGCAGATACCGATTGCAGTGGGATCGATGGGGACAGGCGTAGGACTGCGCGGGGCAGGTCGTTTCGCCCGAACAGGTGAGGGTGGCGGCTCCGGGGAGGAGTCGTAGACCGGTGTGACGTGAACGTGTGCCACAGCAGGGACATCGAACTTGTCCTCTGGCGGCAGAACCTCGTGAATGAGCTCGTCGACAGTCGCAGCCGGGTCCACGTGCGTCTTCTTCTTGTGCGACTTCTTTGGCTTCTTCGCCGGCACGACGAAGTCGTCTTCCTTGTTCTCGACCTGCAGCTTGCTTTTCTTCTTCGGAGGTTCCTCGAGTGGGATCGTGACGGAGATCGTCCTCTTGCGCGATGGGACATCCTCCGTTATAGTGATGACGGGGGTAGGGAGGACCGGGGCAGGAGTCTCATCCTCGGACTCGATGTCTTCGTCTAGTACCCGCTTGTGGACCTTCTTAGGTTTCTTCTTGGGAGGTTCCGCCACCTCCGGCGCAGGTTCCGGCTCGAGCTCCTTGACACTGAGGGCAGGAGTTTCTGGTGCTGGCGTAGCCGTAGCCTCCTTCGAAGGAATAACATCCTCGACTGGGATATGGACTTCCTCTCGAGGACGTTCCTTCCGTTTCCGAAACGAGAGGCCCTTCAACGACATGGAGTATGCAGGCGGTCGCTCCGGGACGAGACGGTCAGGGACGGCGCCGTTAGGTTCGGCGGCAGCATTCTCTGCCCGCCGCGCCTTCTCCTCAGAGATCAGACGACGCATTTCTTGAGCGACGACGCGTTCGGCGATGTCCTTCTCCAGCATAGCCTTCAAATCCTGCACTAGAATCTTTTCGGCCTGCTCGAGTAGCTCGGCATCGTCCCAGCGAGTCTTCACGGGTGCTGCAGGGAGACTGGGCGCGACGTGAACTGCCACATTGACCGAGTGCTGGGCCAAGGTACGCGCGCCACCGTTGAGCACCATGGCGGCTCGTCGCGCGGTGTCGCCTTTCTTGAAGGTGACGTACCAACCCGCGTAATCTTGGAAGACCTGTATATATGTCATCAGTATTATCGATGGATAAAAAAGATCGATGCACGCACCTTGTCAATTTCGAACCCCGTAAAGAACTTCTTGACGTCTTCCTCCCGGACTACACTGCTGAGCCTCGCTCCATGGCTATCCAGCGTCACATAGTCGAAGCCGTTCTTCGCCAGCTCCTGCATCACAGCTTCGTGCTCCTTACTCCTCGCCTGCCGCGAAAACATACCCGGTCGTCGCGATATCGGGGACGGAGAACGCGACTGTGGCAATGGCGAGTCGGTGTGATCGCGTTCGAGGAACCGGCGACGCGGTCCACGAGGGATGGCGGAGGACGAGGATGGGGTATTCGCGGCTCCGAATGGGGGACGCGTCGGATAGCGGTCGGCAGATGGACCTGACCTCCATGCTGAGTTACGCGCGCGAGTGAACGCGTCTGGCGGTCGCCGGCCACGTGCTGGTCCGAGTGGTGGCTCTCTGGGTGGCACCACGCCATTCACCTTACCGTTGAGTGCCGGACTGCCAGAACTTGCAGGGTACTGGCCTCGCGACGACGACGATCCCGCCCTTGCTTGCGCCTGCAGCAGCGACTGCCTCCAGGGGCCCTGTCCAGGAACGGGCGTCTGACTGGCGCTCGTAGAAGGCGTGTTCCTCGCTCCCAGTCCATTCTCCCGTGCCTTCAGCTCTTCCTTCCGCTTCTTCTCGTCCCGCTCCTTCCTTCGTATTCGGGAGTCAAGTTCTCTCATGACAGCCTTGAGCACTTTGCCCTCTCCGTCTAACACCACCTTCAGCTCCTCTCCCTCCTGGATGCCAACATCATTGCCGAAGCCCGTCACCCCCTTCTTCCCATGCTCTTTCTTCACACATTCGACAGCCATCGCATGCGTGCTGAATTTGATCAAGATGATACCCAGCGCAGCACCGTTTGCCCGATTGACCTGAGGTTCAAACTGAGTAATGGCGCCGAATGTAGTGAAGTGTCGCCGTATAGTGTGATTGGAGGTCAGAGGCGAGATGTTCATGACGAGCACCGACGTCGCTGGCGGTGGGCCCATTGAATCGTCGTCGTGCTAGATGGAAATGTTAATGATGACCAAACGCCACTGAGAGAAAAAACGCACAATAAATTTGATCTCGTGGAAGTTATCTCGTGGAATTTTGGATTGCTGTTGAAGCTTCCTGACACGAGGGTCCTTTCGAGGGTCTCTGGGCTCTGGAGCCGCCTCTCCTGCTACGACCTCGCCATCAAACCTCATTAGCGCCTCCTTAGTTGGCTTCCCAACGACACGATTTGGCGCAGACTGACGGACAGTCTCGACAAGTGTGCGCAACTTCCCATCCCGGTCCTTGTCCAAAGCGAGGTCACACACCACTTTGAAATTCTTTTCCGCGGAATACTCGGACCGGGCCGATGGCCACGGAGGAGGGTCGGGCAACGAGTACAGCACTGGAGATGGTGGACGTACTGGTTCTGGAGGTGGTGGCGGTGGAGGTGATGGTTCGTGAGGAGGGGGCGGTGGTGGCGGTGTAGGCCGTCGTGGTGCCTGGTCAAGAGACAGCACTGGTGGTCGTGTGGCTCGTGGACCTGAAGGTGGTATTCGCGCCAGAGATATCGGCTGGATGGAAGGCACGTGAGGATGAACAATGGCCGGCGAGAGTCGCTCAATGAGAGATTTTGAGGAAACTGGAATTGTCAAATGATCCCGCCCCGGAGGTGGCGGAGGTTGTCCACCATCTGGTGGCGGGGGTGGCGGAGGTTCCGAACCGTTTGGCGGGGG
>ALYI01004463.1:0-16124 GCA_001969225.1 Ceriporiopsis andreanae CBS 279.92 | reverse complement strand
ACTTCGCGTTCCTTCGGACATCGGTAGGACAGTGGTAGGTGGGGTTTGGGTTTGTTTTAGGAGTGTTCTAGGTGCCCGCAGGCGCATCAACACGCAAGACTTCTTTGATGACTGCACGAACGTATGGCAGTTGGGCTGCGTCCTCGGCGCTCGGCCAACGGTCTCTCCCAACGGCAGTATCGAGTTCTTGATGTGCCCGCATCTTGTACATCAGGGTATTTGCCAACGAGGGCGAGGAACCACCGGATGATTCCACTGGCAGATGTCTACGGCATAACGGGACGCGAACGAATTTCAGCGCGCAGCTGAGAAATGAAGCGACATGATACGCACGGAATAGACCCCGGCAAGTGCGAATGCCATAGAAAGCATACACATATCCTTCCAATCGAGCCCCTCCTGCTGCCGGCATTCGAGAAGTGTTTTTGCAAGACAATCTGGTACGTCTTCTCCAGCATCTATGCACTCTTCAACGGCCGAGATCATGGACCCGTACACCTCAATGAGGTCGTCGTGCAGTTTACTGGCGCGCCTATGCGCATCGTTCGAGAACCACCGAAGAGGCTCGAGGAAGTCGACGGGGTTGGCCAGTGGCCCTAGGTAAGAGCGCCGTGAGACCATAGGCCTTACGAGTAAGCAGGGAACACATACCAGTGAGCGCATTAAATTCCATGGCCATTGACAGCACACGCTGGATTCGGGGATCGGTGGTAGTTTCGGTGCGTGTAGCAAAGGAAATGGTCAACATATTGCTGGACATGATGAGCATGATGGCAGTTCGTGAAAAGGGAAACAACACACTTGAGCGTATAGCGGCCCGTGTAGTGTGCAGGATTGATTGGGATCGTTCCTTGGGAAGATTCCTTGTACATTGAGCAGATCATAATGCGCGATTCATAGTCGAGCACATCATTATACCCCTGGATAGCCTTGGGTGTGAGAATCTGGGCAGCGATTTTACGATGTTTTCTCCTGTGGAAGATATTCAATATGGCGGTCACACAAATGATTGGCAAGGAATGTACCAGGTCTCGCCATACGGTGTGGCGGTAATCGCATGCCCCTGCAGTATGGTTTGGTCCTTGATGAAATACTGCTTTCGGTCAGAGAAAGTCCCGCCGTGGGTAACTAAGAGCTCGCGTGCCATGGTTGCATCGGAGATGACGACGAAGAGCTGGCTGCCAAGGTAGAAAGAATAGATAAGACCATATTTCTTTGCCCACTTATCGAGAGTGCACTTGGGATAAGCGAGCAGACAAGGATAGCGTAATAGAGGGCCAGGAGGTATGACGTGTCCATATCTGTCTGCGAGATTCTTGCGAAGGAACCAGGGAAGAACGAGGGAGAACATTGTTGCAGCAATCAGCGCGAAGGTCATGATGGCATTGAGACTCTGTTGGAGAGCGGTCATGTTGTTAGACGTTGTCGTGAAATATAAATCACGACGTACATAGTTTTGCAGGATTATGGTGGGAGCGGCGGTAATATCCATGCTCAAGGCAAGGAGAAATATTCCAAGGAAAGAAAGGCCAACTGAGGAGTTCTTGAAGGTACGCCATGCATATGGCGGTCTTATTATAAGTGAGGGATATCCGCTCTATTGGTCATCCTGACATATGAAGTAGAGGACATGAGAGGTATGGATGCTGAGAGGTGGAAAATCAGACCCTGTGGTGTTGAACAAATTTGACTCGGTAAATTCTCTGCCGGTGTGGAAAACATAGCCATGGCTATGTCTCTGTGCTCGAAGCTGGAATTCTGTGACCTTGTGGGTAGACCTTCATCTAACGATCAATTATGTCCAGACAGAGTCCCTGGGCAGCACTGCCTTGTACTTAAGTTCGCCGTGAGGCTGAACACGCACAACAGAAGGGATGCACGTACCGCAGCAAGTTTATCGTCAAGAGCCACGGCCTTCAATGTCGGTCCTCGGAACAAGGGCTGAATGCGGCCACAGCATCAGGGACCTCTACCGCATACTAGGGATTCTTGTTTCGGCTGAGGCTGCACAAAGTAGGGCCAGTCGCGTGCTCATTAACCGCACCATGTTGGCCATAACTTCTGATGACACCACTGATGTCATGAGATAGAAGATAGCTCAGATGCAACGGAGAACATACGAGCTCTGCAGAGATGTTCAGATAGGTGGCGCAGCCAAGGTCAGGGTTCCAAACGTCTACGGCAAATAGGTCTATGGTTGTCCTAGGGAGTGGTTTCAGCGACCGAGCAGGGATTCAGAGGAGAGTATGTTGTCTTACGTGTCAGCTTTGATGATCTGCAGTACTGCCGTACAGGCAGGAAAGGGGTAATACATGACCAGAGTGGTATACGAAGGTCCCACGACGATGATCACCATCATTGGTCCTTATTCTTCAAGATCAAAGTTGTCCAGGTCCAGAGGCTTTCACAGTGCGATGCTAGTTAGACCCTATCCTGTGAGTCCGACTCGGACGGGCGCAGCTGGGGGACTGCAAGGAAGATGGCATTGTTTCTTGTACTTGGCAGATATAAAAATGCCGAACTTGTCCTTTGTCGCAGATTGGGTGCCTTCCTACCACAGACTGCTGCTCGTGATGAGAGTCCCTGAGTGAGCTTCAACTGCAGACAGTTCTTTAGCTAGCAGTATGTAAAAGCCATGAACCGATGTCTGCACACCTTACCAGCATACATTCACGATGTATACGCAGATAACATCAAGCTTGACCATTCAGAAAGGGTCTTACTCTCAAGTAGTCGGATCAGTGGCGTTCGCGAGCAATGTCGTTGGATAGTTCACTATGGCAGTTACCCCAGGTGGCTGGGCATAACAGCACGATGCCGCGGCCTCCACGTCTGACACAGTCCGCAATACAGATACAAGCTTACCAAACGCGAACACAAGAGCCATAAATCCAGGAAAGATGTCACTAATAGCTGATTTAGAACGTGCACTCAGTCATTGGCACGAGGGCGAACGCACATCAAATAGTCAGGCTGTCTCCGATGATTGCAGATTCCTTCTCGGCAGGGTGTCCTGGTAGCATGTAGCCACTGGAATAACCACTGTCTATCATGGTAACCCAGGGTTGTCCCTCAGTTCCCGGGAGTTTTCCCGGCCATTTACCTGTCTCTGAGACACAAGTGAGGCTGGGAAGTCAAACTTGAACCGGCCAGCTGTAAAGCTTATGCCTCCAGCTCGATCGTGTCCGTGGACAAGCGTCGTCAGACCCCAACGATAATAGCCAGTATGGTAAGGGAGGTCAAGTGATCCCGAGCTGGGAAGAGTCGTATCGCAGACTGTAGTAGTGGCAGTACAAAAGAAACCTGATTACTTGATAGACGCCCAACCATAAGATTTGATTCACGCCTTCTGGCGGTGTACACAACGCTTCGACAGTATCATCCGCTTTCAAAGACATGCCGACTGTTGTACTAGACAAGGAGGATTGCTGAATTGCCCGTGACGCGTGACTTCTCGAGCGCAAAAATGGTGAGCGCCTTTCGTTGGCCTTTCATCAACTTTCATCATCACTCGGGTCCGAGTCCGTTGAGCTTTGGGCACGAGTGAAAAAGAGGATGATGCTCTGATGATAGTTACAGGGCATATATAATGGTAAAGCGTGACAATTCATGATTTAGACCGAGAGATCTCCTGTTCCGCTTCCAGGGCGACTCGCACACCTTCATGACGCGGGATCATGCGAACGCGGTAGGGGACGGGAGTGCGGCCGGCGGTTCCTTCGTACTCCTCAAGCGAGATGGGCTCCTCAGGAATCTCGTGAACCGTAAAAGCCCAGAACAGTCGAGAAATTGCAAGGAACAAGATGCGTTCGGCTACGCTGGTTCCAGGGCAGATGCGGCGGCTAGCAAAGTGTACGGTTAGAAGAAAATATCGTAGTGCAGGGCAGACATGTAAATACCCTGCTCCGAACGTCCAATGGTCCCGTTCCATTGCGTCAGGCAGACGGGCGGATGCCGCACAACTGAGCTCGTCTCCAAGGTACCGGTCTGGTTTGAACGTAAAACTGAGATAGATATTTGAGGCTCGTCAGATTTTCACGTCAAGTATATTGGAGAAAGACTGACGAGTCTGGGTAGCGTTCCTCGTTGTGATGAAGAGTGTAGCAGTTAAGAATCAAGGCGCTTCCCTTGGGCAGATACATCCCGTTATACACAAAGTCTTCAGTGCAACTGTGAGGAATTGCTGTCCAGAATGGCGCGTGCACGCGCATGACTTCTTTGATAACGGCGCGGACGTATGGCAGATTCTTCTCATCCTCGGCGTTCGGCCAACGGTCTCTCCCCACCACAGTATCGAGCTCCTGGTGTGCACGAGCCTGTACATCAGGGTGCTTTCCAATGAGGGCGAGGAACCATCGAATGATTCCAGACGTCTGAGCACCAATTTAGCACACGGACAAGTAGTAACGATATGTTTGAATCACGCACGGAATGGACACCAGCGAGTCCGAAAGCCAAAGAAAGCATACACATGTCCTCCCAATCGAGCTTCTCCAGCTGCTGAGCTTCAATGAGGGTCTTCGCAAGACAGTCCGGGACGTCTTCACCGGCGTCCATCCGCGCCTTGACAGCCAAGATCATGGACCCGTACACGTCGATGAAGTCATCGTGTAGCTGGTTAGCACGGGCGTACTTCTTGTTCGGGAACCACTGGAGTGGTTCGATGAAGTCGATGGGGTTGGCCAAAGGTCCTAATGACAATCTCTCGTCGGGTTCAGGTGTGGTCAACAAGAAAAGCGGACATACCAGCAAGATCATTGAACTCTTTCGCCATCCATAGGATACGCTGGATACGAGGATCAGCAGTTGTCTCGGTGCGTGTGGCGAAGGAGATGGTGAGCATATTGCTGGGAATGATGAGTATGGCATGTAATCTGACGTTAGGGGAACAACATACTTAAGGGTGTAACGACCGGTGTAATGAGCAGGATTAATTGGCATCGTGCCTTGACAGGATTCCTTGTACATTGAGCGGATCATAATGCGCGCTTCATAGTCGAGCACGTCATTGTACCCCTGGATGGCTTTGGGTGTGAGGATTTGCGCGGCAATCTTACGGTGATTCCGCCTAGAAAGATGGTCAGCACGGCGATCTCGTGTTTGAACATCGAAGAAGGTACCATGTTTCACCGTATGGTGTGGCGGTAATCGCACGCCCCTTCAAAATAGTTTTATTCTTGATGAAGTATTCCCTGCGACTGGAGAACATCGCGCCGTGGGTCACTAGGAGCTCGCGCGCCATGATAGGGTCGGAGATGACGACGAAGAGCTGACTGCCGAGATAGAAGGAATAAATAGGACCGAATTTCTTCGCCCATTTGTGGAGTGTTCTCTCAGGATAGCGGAGGAGGTACGGATAACGAAAGAGAGGGCCAGGCGGAATGCTGTTTCCATTTTTGTCTGCGACAGTTTTGCGCAGGAAGAAGGGAAGTAAGGTGTAGACCGCCACCGCAGCGATAAGCGCAAAGGTCATACTGGCATCAATATTCTAGGGTTGGGACGGTCAGACATTTGAAGCTTGCTGAGAGAGGCCTTAGACGTACAGGCATGCGTAGAGGACAAGTGGCGTCGAGACCAATACTCATGGTGGACATTGGAAGAAATGGTACGGGACGGGAGGAAGGGCAAAGGGTGAGAGATTACTCTGGTGGGCGAACCTGTTTATGAGTGAAAGGCGTTTTCTCGTTTATTTATTGCCGACGAACCGGCATTTTTGTTGAAACGAGAGGGATGAATGCTGTAAGATGGAACATGAGGGAGCAGCTCGATTGATCAACTCAACCGGCGAATGCGGAGTCGATCTGTGATGGTGAATGATTTCGTCGCGCGGCGGATGGATGGCAAAGTCAGGGCGGTGCGGACCCGCGGGGGCCACTTGTTGCGTGCGACGATCCGATGCTCCTGGCATGCCGGACGTGGCACCGGGCGTAAGTGGATGCCTTGAAATTTAGACGACTGAACCATAAACTCAAAATGCAAAACAATAACTTGGTGCATACCGTGTTGTGTCGTCGTTCCAGGCCGAGAGCGCCAGCGTCGGATAAAGCAAGCGTCACGCTACCGCTGTCGACCGCAGTAAAAACATTCCGCGTCGATACGGTCAAATGACAATTTCGCGTCGGAACTACACTACGTCTCGGAATCAGTTCCCAGCATTAGGGCAGGATACAGTAGTTCCTCATACCGACACGCGCCACGAGCTAGCGCCCCTGGAGCGTCGTCATTGGTCTGAGCTCATGTGTAAGCCAGTATCGCTGTCAATCCACGGCTCGGATGTAGCGTAAAATACTCACAATCTCCCTAAAGTTCGAGTTGGGTGCCTACGCGGCCGAGTACAGGGCCGCGAGGGCGAAGTGCCAGTGAATCTTTGAACGTGACAAAAACAGGTGCGCAGTTGTTCTGGGTCCTGAGATCTTTCAGCAATCAGTCAGGGGTTCACACAAAAGCAAGTGATCTTACACGTTGCCCGCGAACGACTGGTCCTTGACCGATCTGCCACAGCTATGCATAGGCTATGGAAGTTGTCAAGCTAAGGCTGGCCGTCACTCGCGATGCTAATATCCTGAGAAATACCTTTCTTCACAACACTCACGGGCCAGATATTGGTGAAGACACCTTCTGTGCAACCCTCGCTAGCAGCCTCTTCGAGAATAGAGAAGTCGGCCCGGATGGAAGGCGACAAGGGCATTCGCGGTGGTCCCAAGCGGCAATGTGGTTGCATCAAGGGTCGATAGACGCGCATGAACCTCGTTTTTGTTGGAGGCTCCTCCACGTACGGTAGATAGCAGCCCCAAGTGTGCCTGCTCTCACGCGGCTGCAGATAGACAAAACATCGTTTATTGGCAAACGTCCGACGCGAACGGTGATTTTTATTACAGGCTCGGGTTTTTCCACGACAAAGAAACTCGGAGCCGTCTGCGATATCTTTCTTCGCTCCAGAAGCCTCGATGTACCGCCCCACGTCCTCCCACGTCACGAGTCTTCAGCAGCCTACATGTGCCTTATTGAAAAATAATTGCACACATCATCATTCCTGGCTCCAGAGATCGAAACATTCGGGGCGGTGCAATGGATGGCGAGAGGGGGGCCTTACTCCTCGGACTGGACGCACTTCATCTCAATATCGCGCTGTTGGGTCGCGAGTCGCCCATCCATTGTTGAGGCCTTGAGGCGTTACAATCCTCCAAACTTGGTCGTACCACGGCGCTGAGTGGGACCTGTCAGCTTTCAACACGCTGGCGGCGCGCCCTTCGACGCACGAGAATCGCGGTGCTGTTCAAAGCACACTCCTGACACTGCCTTGATATTGGATAGGCGCTGCCGACGGGCTCGGATGGGAACGCGAGGACACATGCCGTGACGAAATCGCGGAGAGGTAGACTCGATAGCTACGAGATGATGTTGTCAGTTCTCATGCGTGATCAAAGAATGCTGGAAATTCACCCTGAGCCTGCTCCTCCGATAGTCTGACGGGAACTGTGTCCAATGAACTTCCACTGCACACAACAAGAAGAGAATGAGTATTTTGATACGAGGATGGCTAAGCAGACAACACTCTCATATGGTCTGAGATTGAGATCTACCAGATTGATCAGAACCACCCGGGGGATGGGACTGCGACCGAGAGGCGAAAACTACTATGAGGGCGGGCAGCGTGATACTGTTAAAATGAGGTCGAGTTGCACAAAATTCGGCGTGGTGACTGGCGACTGCCTCCGCGACGATCAAATTGATTTGGTTCGTCCAGTCAAGTCGTCGTTCAACGCATGCACAAAATAGAAAAATCGCGCACGTTACGACCAGATCCTCCTGTAATAAAACCTCAAACGTGCCTGGCAAACTAAACTTGCGTACCTTTTCTCCGGTTGCAAGCGTGGTATCGCTATGCACGAGCGATGACACGCCTCGCGCACATCGGGCGTGTGCTCCCGCCTGCCCACAAAGGACTCGCCATCCAAACCCCTAGCGGGGCCTGTTCGCAAAGAGCTTTGGGCGGTCCGTTAAGGACGCGAGTCGGATCCCGCAGCGCAGCGTTCTGGTCGATGCCAACACTTTCAACGCGAACACACGCGGTCCGGGGCTGTACGTTTATTGTTCGACATAACGAGAACTGCAAACACCGTGTTATTATACGGCCCTATTAAACACTAAAGATGCGCTTAGATATCGAAGTACGCGTGAAGTGGCGGAATGAACCTACATTTGACACGCTGCAATCTGCGCGTGACAGAGGCGTGGTTCCTCCAACTGTTGATAGGTTGAGCCATTCAGATATCAAGCTACACCGCCAACGCACAGAAGCCTAGATACGTCGCGATAATACCAATAAAGCAAGATGTCAACCAAGGTGGAAGAGTCGCAGTGGCAGAGTGGTAGCACGAAAGAAACTGAAAGAAGTCAACGCTCAACTAGCGCTCAACAATATGCCGGTATGGGCGTCTGAACGGAATCTCAGATTTGACTCACGTCCGAGCCCTCTTCACAGATAACTTTGACTCTTTCGCTCACTTAAAACGCTATGCCGACCGTTGCGGTAGACAAAGAGGATCTTTGGAATCGCCTCGGGCACAAATACTGTGAGTACTTGTATCTCGTATTCTTGATCGCTAACTGATCTCACGTTTGCTATGGTGTAGCTCCCGAGGAATTCGACAGGCTGCTGTTCGAGTTCGGTCTTGAACTAGACGAAGATGTACGCATAATTTTACTTACACACTACCTTAGTACTCAGGCTTTGACGACAGACCACCGAGGAGGTCGAAGCGGCTAGAAAACAGGGCTTACCTGCAGAGCGACCGGTACGCTCTGCAATCTCCAATACAGGACGGACTACGTCTCATCTTGGCGAGATAACAGCAACTGAAGATAGAAATCCCTGCGAATAGGCGAGAGCTGGATGTCTTCGCTTGTGCGATGCTTGCTTACCTGCTCGATTTTCCTAGATATGATCTTCTGTGTATCGAGGGCATTGCGCGTGCTCTGCGGGTCTTCTTAGGCAAGGAAAAACCACCTGTCTACAAGCTCGTTTATCCACCGGGAGGAGAGAAAGATCTCATTACGACGACGATTCATGCTGAGGTGCGTGCGTGATTCTCTTTGCGGTGTGTCAAAGTTAAACGGCTTGCGGTAGACAAAACGTATCCGGCCCTTCTTCGCGTGCGCCGTCCTGCGCAATGTCAAGTTCACAGAAAGATCATACGCTTCCTTCATCGACCTACAAGACAAGTTACATCAAAATATATGCAGGCGACGCCAGTTCGTCGCGATCGGGACCCACGACCTTGACACGCTGAAGCCGCCCTTCTCATATGAAGCAAGACCTCCAGCGGACATCAAATTTATCCCTTTGTCAAAAGACAAGGCGTACACAGCTGAGGAGCTGATGACTGTATACCAGGCACGTAGTATCGATTTTACATGTCAATAAGTATCTGACAAGCTTCCTACAGTCCGAGAAGCACCTTGCAAAATACTTGCACATCATCAAGGACTCGCCTGTGTTCCCTATAATCTACGACACGGAGCGCACTGTCCTCTCAATGCCGCCAATCATCAACTCGAATCACAGCAAGATCACGCTTAACACGCGTAACATCTTTATTGATGTCACCGCAACAGACGAGACGAAGCTGGGCATTGTTGTCAACATCATCTCGACTATGTTCTCAGAGTACTGTGAGCAGCCGTTCGCGTAAGTGCCGATTTCTTCCTCGTGTCTATAGTTTCACCTGACATGATCTTAGCATCGAGCCGTGCAAGGTGGTCTACCCAGACGGACAAACGCGCATTGTCCCCGATCTCTCTTACGTGCCCATGACCGCACACGCGTCCTACGTCAACTCATGTACTGGCCTGAGCGTGAACCAAGCGGAACTAGCCGCATTGCTCGAAAAGATGACGCTCTCCGCAACAGTGGATCCGTCCGACTCAGACTCTGTATCCGTACAGGTGCCCCCAACTCGTCCGGACATCATGCACGAGTGCGATCTCATGGAAGATGCGGCGATCGCATATGGTTTCAACAATCTCCCCGATACGTTCCCGCCGACCAGCACGGTTGCACAGCCGCTGGAGCTGAGCAAGCTCAGCGACATCATCAGACGTGAATGGGCGAACGCGGGCTTTGTTGAGGTCCTCCCTCTCATCCTTGTGAGTATCCCCTTCCCTTTTGACATGACCTGGGCTCTTACGAGAACGATCATTTAGTGTTCACACGAGGAGAACTTCGCGTGGCTAAATCGCAAGGACACGGGCGAGATCGCAGTGCGCATCGGGAACCCGAAGACGCTCGAGTTCCAGGTCGTACGTACTTCGCTGCTGCAGGGTCTGCTCAAGACGGTGCGCGAAAACCGCTCGCACGCGCTGCCCATGAAGATCTTCGAGAGCTCGGATGTCGTGTTCAAGGACCGCACCCGCGAGCGCCAGGCGCGCAACGTGCGGCATGCGGCCGCGGTATGGTGCAACAAGACCGCGGGTTTCGAAGTCGTGCATGGATTGCTCGACCGTGCGATGCAGATGCTCGAGGTCCCGCTCATCGCGAGCACAGACACCAAGGCGTCGACTGGATACTATATCAAGGAGCGCGATGGTATGTAATGTCGATGCGCCGGGAGTGAGCTGAGCTGATATACTCTTGCTGAAGATCCTACCTTCTTCCACGGCCGTGCGGCGACGATCTTCTACCGGAGACCGAAGCCCGCTAGCTCGACACTCGACACCGTCAAGCGTGCGCTCGCGATCGCGAAGGACGAGGAGATCGGCGTGCTCGGCATACTGCATCCGTCCGTGCTCGAGAACTTCGAGATCACGTATCCGTGCTCCGCCCTGGAGTTCTCGCTCGAGCCGTTCAGAAAGGACACCCAGGAGGTCTGGCAGAACCCGAAGTAGACTTCTGAGCATCAGCGAGCAACGCGCAGGCGATATTGATATTCGGGTCAATGTATGAATGGTGCGCATGTATTAGAGAATTAGAGGAGTCTTGTGAGGCATAAGCATTCGCGGTACCATCTATGTGGCAACAGGGTGCAGCAATGACAGAATGTATTTGGCAGCTTCATATTGTACAAGAACGGCAAGCACAGACAGGCCGTGGAGCATGCGCGAGCGGCGCCGTCGACCTGCCCAACGGCTTCCAGATCCAAACAGTCATTTACTGTATGTATCGGTGCCGATTATTGTACAACGACGTGAAACTTCATGAGAAAATCGAATAACGTCCAGTCCAGCGTCCTGCAACCGAAGCCGAGCAACGCGATAAGTAAAGAGCGACGAGAGACCTTGAAGGTAAGATGATATGAATTGATGAGTGGCCAGAAGATACCAGACGCAGTGCGAGCGCGACGCGCCCTCTAGGCGCCTAGGAAGCAAAGCGATGGCGACAGACAGACAGGAACTGCAGCGTGTCGCCATATTATTACGTGCAGACGGGGTATAGCGATCCCCTCACCCTCTTGTGTATGTGCTGATGTACAATGAATGTGTGACGGACCTAAGCGGCGTAGGGCGGAGTATGTGCGGCGAGTGCAGCTAGAAGATGACGATAACCTATAGGAGGCCTGCAGCGCGCAGATCGCGGTGCAGACGTGCCTCGTCGGCATACGCGCGGGCGAGACGATCGGTGCGTTCCGGGTCGTTGGGGTCAATGGGGATGATGTACTCGCTAGGTGGCGCGAGCGGGTCCTCCTCCTCCTCTTCTGGGGCCGGTGCTGCCTGACCGGGGTACGCGGTGAGCCCGAGGCCCGTGCGGAGCATGCCGAGGCGCGCGAAGAGGATGCTCCCGCTTGAGCCCTCAGAAGACTCAGCAGTTGATGGCAGAGGGAGGGTGGCCTGGGGTTGGGCGGCGAGGATTCCGCGCTCCCAGCGTTTGACGCGCCAGAAGCTGAGAAGTGAAGTGAGAAGAATGAACCATCCTATATTGCAGATCATCAGTAAGTGATGTTCACAGAGCATTCAGAGCTGATCAACTCACCGACTGTCATCAGGAAGAAGGACAGCCACTCAGTGGTGGCATCGTTCAAGTAGACACCACCGTCCATGGGCGCGGCGGGTACGGTGGCCGTGGAGTTCAGTCTGCTGTAGTAGTCCTCGGCTTCCGCAGCGGTTTCGAACGATGGCTTCGGCTGTCCTGCCTGCCATCCCCATCCTGCGACATCTTCACTCTCCGCCCACTCGTCCGCACGACTGCGCATTGAAAACCCATACTGGATGAGTGTGATGCCCAAGCCTGCGCGGGAGCCAAGCTTGGCGGCGTGGGTCGTATGCAGCAGATACGTCAGCAAAAACCCGACAAACTGGAACGAGATCGACACAAGCATGTTCCACAAGAAGGAGAATAGCGAGCCTGTTGGGAGCGAGTCGATCACCATATCACCCGGCGTTGTTGATGACGACGGTGCATGGACTGTTGTTTCCCAGTATGGAGGCACCGCATCGGCCTGTGCGGAATTGTAGGAGGGCGGCGCATCCTTCTGTGTTTCTTCCGGTACAAGGTATGTGTTGTCCCCTAAAAAGTTCAAACAATGTCAGATCATGAGAACGAACATGGCGCTTGTCACCAGCATGAGATGGGAACTACAAGGGGCGGTGCAAGCATGGGAGGGTGCATCGCAGAGGGAATTCTGCCCAGCACCCACGCACTGTCTCGGTAACTCGTGGAGTCCATGACAAGGCTCGCTACGAGCACAATAGCCGGCGATGTGATGAAATCGATGAACGGTGACTCACCATCTTGGATGCGTATCCCTGTCGTGGGCTTTGCAGTGACATTCGCAAATACCCCGTCGTTGCCTGTCCCGCTTCCCACCGCACGCCCGGGGCGGCCGTAGCTCAACCCCAGCCGCTCGGCGTATTGACTTGGCAGAACCCGCCCAGCCGTTCGCCGCAGCCACCCTCGCGTTCCGCTCTCGCGCGCCGCGGGCACTGCGGTGAAGTCCGGGACGAGTCCGTTTGAGTTCCCTTGCGCGTGGAAGGTGCTCGCGCCTGGAGGTGGGGAGCCCGGTGGCGGACGAGTCCAGTCAGCGTCGTAAGCGACATTTTCAAAGTCGTACGGAGCGGCTTCGACGGGTTGAGACGTCGATGATGGTTCCTCGTGGGCGAGCGAATGGTATCCGTTGCGATTTGGCTGGGTCGCTGGCCGGTCGTCGTCCTCGTCGTCACTCTCTAGGAAGGCGGCCTCCATTTCATTCTGTGCGTCGGGATCGGTGTGCGGGTTTGGCAACGGTGCATACCGGGCAGACATGGATGTGTGAGTAAGAGCGTGAGCAGGTGGTGAAGGTAGGAAGAGACTTGTGCGACAAGGGTGAGGAGGAGGAAGAAGGAACAAATGTGCAGATTATAAGTCGTGGCGGTTGCAGTCAAGGCTGGGCACCATCCCATCAACATCAATCGCACCACAAGGGAACGTCCCAGGATCGGAATCTACGGATCAGTC
The DNA here is from genome assembly GCA_001969225.1 of Ceriporiopsis andreanae CBS 279.92. Classification (NCBI taxonomy): domain Eukaryota; kingdom Fungi; phylum Basidiomycota; class Agaricomycetes; order Polyporales; family Meruliaceae; genus Ceriporiopsis; species Ceriporiopsis andreanae. Next base: position 2,695 of record ALYI01004463.1, on the reverse strand, counting down.
CAGACTCGGCAATATTCCACACTCCGAGGGGAAGCCAAAGCTATAATTTGGTTCTCCGCTCTAATTGCAGTGCATGAAAGAACACGAGGCAAAATATTCGAGCTCGGCTAGTGGCCACATCAGACGCGTCCTGTTTACTGTCTCTCTCGTCCTCGCTGATTTTGGCCTCGCACAGCCTCCGCAGTCACTGTCACTGCCGCATTTCACCGTTAGCACCCTCGAAAACTTTCTGGCCAATTCTCACATGCACTGCTTATTCGTGCTGCCAGCCCGCGCGGCCGCCTTGCCTTGTCCTTCGTTTTCGCCCGCGGTCTTTGTGCCTCTAGCAGTGCGTTCGTGGCCTCAATCTTTCCGCCTCAATAGCTCTTGCTGAACGCTCACACAGCATGCACCCTCTTCACAAAAATTTGTAACTCATATCGCCAGTGATTGGACACTAATCCCACTTTACACCGTGTTATCCTCGGTACACGTATGACACCACCCCAATGGCGTAGTGGCGCCTACACTGCATATCATATGTGAGTCTGTGCGCACTCATAACCTCGCCTGAACAGCCTGTGCGGTGTGCTCACCGCACTTGGGCGGGTGGTCCAACTTGTACCATCATGTTAGACATCGTCGGCACTAGCTAGTAGTGTGTTGCAGATCTCGTTCTGTATGCACCTTCATATTCTATCATATTTTTATCTTTTTTGGCTCACGACGCGCCTCAAGTCGCTTCAGATGCGCTCTTCATGCAAATTCAAGGGTACCCACGCTGCTTACCGTGCACTTTTCGTGTCCCTGCGAAGCCAACACGTACAGCCAGGGAACAACCTCCAGCAACCGATGTTTTACTCGCTGCGCGATCATCTAGCTGTGACGACCGCGGTGTCGCCAGCATCCGAGATAGGCACGGCCCACAAAGGGCCGGTCCAGTCACCTCTGAGGTCGTAGCCACATCGGCGACCATCGGCATCAGATGTGTCGTCCACATCCGAAATCGCCCAACACAACGGCGGCTGCTTGCGACAGACGAGGAAATGCTGGATGAGAATACAAACCCTACTGACGCGACGACCGAGCCAGAGGCAACCGAGCGGACTGAAAAGACGACGATGGCCCACCAGCTCATGTATGTGCGAGGACTTCTGGATGTCATCATCGGATACGCTGAGCCCGAAACGGACCGCGGAGACGTGCAAAGCTAGAAAGAAACGTATACGGAGCTCACGTACACTATCACATCCGGCGAGGCTGCAGGGACGGGGAATGTGTCTGCAAATGTGACAGCGCGGTGGTGGAAGCATCGACGGTCCGACCAATAGAACGCGTTGAGAGGCAGTCGCTGTACGCCCCGTACCAGTCCGATCTCGCCTTCTAATACTCTAGGGAGGCACGGACACATCGGTTTGCGGCGACGGGGTATGATGGAAATATCGAACACCCCCACCACCGAGTGCGGGTATGAGAAGGCACCGCCGTGATGTTCACCATCACGCTGAACCGCCCAAAATTGCAACTTGACCGCGACGATATGTTTGTTTAAAGTCTCTGTAGTCGTCGAACGAAGCAGAGATGTGTTGGTCTAATCGTCGACCTTGGTCGACTGGTCGTGGTCGCACTCACTAGCGCAGATCGGATCTAGCCCGATCAGAGCGCCGATCCGATTTGCAGATCATGCCAGTTTCCGTTCTGCACCAGGTCGCACCTTGCTCGACGTTCATCTCCTCCACCAACACGCACTAGCTGCTACCAGCTACCGCCACAGTTACGCAAGGGCGTCCCGTCAACCTGTGTTTTCCGGTATGTTTCCGGACCGGTTGTGATTCTCCCGTCTTGATGTGCGCTCTCAGATTCACCACCCGTCCCAATGCGGAACGCTGCAACATGTTGCAGTTTTACCCCGCCCGAGCGCGCTGGACATATATCGTGGTCCTTCTTAAACCCTTCAGACAGCCAGCAATCGTTGTCGCTTCTGACGACATCTCCCACAGCTAGCACAACACCCTCGACATGGTCCACCTAAAATCACCGTACCCACGGCCGCCGCCGCCGCCTGACATGAACATACACCACTGTATGTTCAATGCGCCTGGCCAGGACAAGATGCCAGACTACGTGATGTACGTCGACGCATTGACAGGGCGTAAGCTGACGTGGTTCGAGCTACGCGAGGTCACGTTCGATGGTGCCGCCGCCCTCGCTGCGCCAGTCCTTGACGGGGGCCTTGGACTTGACGCGTCGCGCGACATCGTGGGCATATTCAGCCACAATTGCTTGGTCAGTGCTTCAGCAGCATCCGACACGGAGATTTCTCAACGCTTTGGCTTGGCAGGATTATGTCGCGCTAGTGAACTCGCTGCTGGTCGTGGCTGTCCCTTTCGCACTCATATCAGCATTCTCGACACCGTACGAGCTCGCTCATTCAATCCGTACGTCCGGCGCCACATGTTTGTTTGTGGGGCAGTCCCTATTGCCTCAAGCTCAGGCGGCCGCACGAGAAGTAGGACTTTCCGAGAATGCTATCCACATCCTGGAAGGAACTGCACACGGGAAGCGCAGCTTCCAAGACATTACCATTGATGGCAAGACACGGGATCTGAAGAAAGCTACAGTAAAACCCGTCACGAAGAATACGTTGGCGTATCTTGTCTTTTCTAGCGGGACGAGTGGTTTACCTAAAGGTACCTGTGCTTTTTTTTTTTTTTTT
>ALYI01004460.1:0-10036 GCA_001969225.1 Ceriporiopsis andreanae CBS 279.92 | reverse complement strand
GCAATTTAGCTTTGGGGATGTGGTAGAGCCGAATCCTTACGTGAGGTCCGGGCGAAGATCTTCTCGTTAATTGACCTATCGACAGGCGGTGCATCGGGTTACATGGCCGTTTACATTGCCAGTCTAGCGGACGGGCTGGTCTAATCCAGGTCAGTATTCGCCGAATCGGTGTAATGGCATTTGGACATGGTACTCAGAAAATACCCAAAATATGAGCAAAGACAGAGGAGCTCTTGAGGGCACAGCGGTGCATTTTTCTGAAGCCCTCCGCCGTGCACAACTCGCGTGGATGCCGCGAAGGACGGTGAGGGTAGACCGGGAGGCTGACGGCTGAAGGGGACTCTAGGCCGTCGGCAAGCGCCGAGGGTTGCCCAGGGCGGGCGGGTTGAAGTTTTGTGCGGTTGGTCGTGCCCTTGTTGTTTTCTCTCTCGTGCCCCGTTCACACAGCATAACTTGCACGTTCCTTTTATTGCCCAGGCTTCTCGCCTTATCTTGTTCTTCAACACCTACCATCGTCGTACTCGACGTTCACCAGCAAAACCTTTCTTCTTCTTCCCTGTAATACCCAAGATGCGCACTTTCGCAACCATTCTCGCTTTCGCCGCCTCTGCTCTGGCCTACACGGTCACCGCACCCACCAACTCTACTGGTTTCGTGAACGACGGGCAGAACACTGTCTCGTGGAGCAAGGTGTCTTCGGATGCTGCCAACTTCACCATCCTTCTCGTGAACGAGGTACGTCGCAACCATTTATTTGCCCAGTCAGCCAGAGCGCTGACGACTTGAACAGAGCAAGTTCCCGCCCTACTCGCAGGTCCTCAACGCCCTCGTTGACGGCAGCTTGGGCACCATCAAGGTCAACCCCCCATCTGAGGGCTGGCCGGCGTCGGGCACTGGCTACCAGATCAACCTCGTAGCGAGCGCAGAACAGCTGTCGGGCATCCTCGCCCAGTCAGATCAGTTCTCCTTCCACCCTCCCCCCAGCAGCAGCTCCGTCTCCGGCTCGTCGACTGTGTCCGTACCGTCGCAGTCGCAGACCGGTCTGACCGTCTCCCCTACCAACACGAAGTGAGTCTTCACATTGTCACACGCTTGAACCAGCAACTGAGCAGACATCGCAGCGCGGCTCAGGTGCCCACCTCCGGCGCGCCCGCAGGTGGCAACAGCGATTCGCTGAACCCGTCCGGTTCAGACACTGCAGCCCCGCCCGCCAACACGAACGCCGCCTCCCCCGCAATGGGCATGCAGGCAGCGTTCTTCGGCGCCGTCGCTCTCGTCGGTGCCCTGCTCGCTTAAAGGAACTCACGCTCTTGTACTATTGTACTATTGCGTCCTGAAGCCGAGCGTGGTAGTGGTTCCTGGACATGTCCTTCCCTCCCTCTCACGAACTGGTATCTGGTGTTTGAATTTTTGGACTATTGCGTCTCCGGTCTAGTCGACGCGCCTGTCGTTTTGTGACACGTACCGTATACGTACTTGTGGACTAGATTATTCCCTATATTGTTCGTGGTATATACTTGTGTTTGGACAGCGACGCTTCTGCACCGCTGTTCTGCCGGATATGCCCCAATGCGAAGCTCCTTGGGCTTCGTGCCATATGCCCATGTCATCCTCGTGGTTCTGGTACGGTAGCTTGTTGGTCGCGTGAAGTTGCGAGATCGCGAGAAGCCCGCCACATTTCAGTCCAGTCACAAGGAACGTTGTGACGGCATCATCTCGAGGCTTACCTGCCTCCCAGCATGGCAGTCTGCGTCCCCCTCATGGCCGCCGACGGCCAAGCACATGTCGCCACCGGCTCACGTTCTGCTCGCTTCCCCAACACGCTGTCATCGTAGGACGCCACATCAAATATCAATATCATTACCGTACTGATGGCCCCTCGTGTACATGGCTACAGAAAATCAGTCAGAAAGATTTATAGACCTCACCTCACATTCCACACACGAATGGCGCCTTTCACCATGGTGTCAGACACCAAGGTGAATGAACAATGCCCACCGTTCAACAGGCACTCCCTGCGCTTTCAACGTCTGGATCGCGTCATCAAGCGCATACGGCACAGCATCAGGGTGCAGCACGCCATCGGCCTCGACGGTCGCAAACAGCCGTCTGTAGAACATGTCGGCGAGCAGCGGGCCATCGCTATCATTCATCCGCCTGTGGCACGCCCGCTCAATCAGCAATCGATGCGGTGAAGATCGACGTATCGACGTACCAGAGGGTGCCGACCACGCTCTTGAAAGTTCCGAACGCGAGGACCATCCCGAGATGTGACACCGGCTCGAACCTCCCCAGGTCCGCGTTAGCGGTGTCGCACGCGCTCAGGAATGCGAGGAACGACGCGGGGTTCTTGACGGTGAGGAGCTTATCGAGTGTGAGGAGGCCGTCGCGCATGATGAAACCGCTGTTGAACATGTTCTGCGCGTCGGCTTCGCCATGGCTCGCGAGGTGCATGATCGTTATTGAGGGTAGCCGGTCCAGGATGCACTGAACAGATGCTCCCGCTCCGGCCGGTACAGCCTTGAACGCGTCATCCTCTGGTTCTAACGGGAGGATCTCCACCGCCAAGTCTTTGAACATAGCGTGCAAGCGTTCAACTTCCTGAATCACGCCGTTCAGGGGACGGCCTCGATATGGAGTAGGCACGCCAGCTAGGAGCACCTTCATCTCCCGCCTCGCGAGAGACAGAGACGTCATGTCGGCTCGGGCACGTTTCAGGGTGTCGGGAGATGTCAAATATGACGAGACAATGTAGTCCGCACAGCAGTCGCCCATGTTGGGAGAGGCATGTGCATCGGCAGGGTAGATCCCGGCTGCATGAACGGGAAGAAGGATGAACTTTCCGACGGGCCACCACCAGAGGCGTGGTCGAGCACGACCCGACGCGACCTGATTAATTGCGAGTTAGTCTGGAACTATAGGGTATGCGAACGGTCTCCTAAACCTCACCTGTAAGTTCATAGCGCGTAGGATGGGTTTGACTACCTCTAACCAGATAGCCTTGAGGACACCGCGTACGTCCATCCTACCCACTGTTCTCCCTTTCCTCGTCACTTCAGGTTCTGTGTCTTCTGAGTCCTGATCAGACTCGGACAACGTCTCCTCAGAAGAGTCGGACTCTTCATCCCCTGCTCCTCGCGCAGACCTACTACAGCCTGCAATGAAACTGAAGGCCAATTTCATTAATCGCCCCAGGGTAATAATCTCCAGTTGCTGTACGCGCATATTGGCGACAGCAATGACGTCCTTGTTAGTGTTGACGTCGCCGTCCCGAGCTGTCCATACAAGCAAAGCATGGCAAGGTGCTTCATCGCCGGCCAGATCTGGGTTCGGCGACACCAACGTCACTATTGGTCCTGAATCCTTTACGAGGGGAACTAGTTGGGCGGCAGTGTCCCAGTAGGGTTCCATGAGGGCTACAGCTGGAGTTCGAAGGACACACCAGCTCTATCAGCTCGACCTCGAATATACTAGAACAAAGCACGCACAGCGGGTAGTTCAATGAGGCACCGTATGGTCCTGAAGACGGCGTCGGGCCATCGATATCGATACCTTCTACCTGAAAGTTAGAGTTAGTTGATGCTCCTCATGTCCCTCCGAGCGTAACACGCGTGTATTGACGCGTGCATAATTTAGAGCCCCGGCACTGTTCACTAGACATTCTCATTCTGAGGACGCGTTGAGGTCAGGGCTTATTATGATTTCTGAAGAGATGGAGGGAGGAAAGAACGACCTTGGCGCACTGGCGCGCGGATCGCCGTCGACCCAAGTTGCGTGCTGACTACTACACTTCGGAACGATGCCATCCGACCACTACCCTCTTGTCGTCGAACACCATCCACACCCGCAAACATGTCTGTCTCGCCGATAATCGATAACTACGAACACTTGCTTCCACCAAGCTGGAAGACCCAAGTGAACGCTTGGCTGCAAGAGGACACTCCGTCATTTGACTATGGCGGGTTCGTCGTCGGAGAGGTCCAGCGGGAAGCCTTCCTCCTAGGAAAGGGCAGCCAGACCGCGGTTCTGGCAGGCAAACCGTTCTTCACCGAGGTGTTCGAGCAGCTTGGATGTGAGTGAGTATCAAGATTCTGATTTCCGCACTTCGAAGTGACAGGCGTCGGAGCACATCTGCGCACTGTATCACAGGAGTATATCGTGCTGATACGTCTGAATTGTCTCCAGGGTCGTGTGGCATATGCAGGAGGGCGAGACGTTCGAGCCCGTCAAGCACGTCGCGACCGTGCGCGGGAAGGCTCGGTACATCCTCCTCGGCGAGCGGGTCGCTCTGAACCTGCTCGCGCGGTGCAGCGGTATCGCGACGAAGTGCGCGTCTTTGTATGTGCTACTGTGCCCATGAAGACTGATATTACGCTCATAGGTCGAAGCGCATCAAGGATCTCGCTCGCGCGAATGGATACAAGGGGATCATCGCGGGTACACGCAAGACGACACCGGGCTTCAGGCTCGTCGAGAAGTACGGGATGATAGTGGGCGGTATCGACCCGCACCGCCACGACTTGTCCAGCATGATTATGCTCAAGGACAATCACATCTGGTCGTCTGGTACGTTTCTCCGTCTGAGTCCTATCTGTGTGCTGAATCTGCTCCTGACGTCTAGGATCTATCACGAACGCCATCAGGCAGGCGCGCAAAGTCGGTGGGTTCAGCCTACTGCTCGATGTCGAGGTAGGCACAGAGGCGGAAGCGGACGAAGCGATCGACGCTGGCGCGGATATCATCATGCTCGATAACATGGAGGGCAGTGAGCTTGTCGATGTAGCGCGACGTCTTCGCGAGAAGTGGAGCGGGCAGCGCAAGTTTCTGTTTGAGAGCAGCGGGAACATCACCGAAACCAATCTTCATGAGAGGGCAATAAATGGTATGTGGTATCTCCACCAAATATACACACTGAACGGAACTGACCGCTGTGTGCGCAGAGGTCGACATCCTGAGTACTAGCGCGGTGCATCAGTCAACTCAGCACATTGATTTCAGCCTGAAGATCCAGAAGCCGAAAGACTTGTAACGGACGGATTGCGTTAACTATCCGGATGGTTTAGATGCAGGTGCACGAACCGAACACCCATTGTATCAAATACCATGTATCATCTAGGATTGAGCATATATTGTGATGGTATAAATCAAGCCAGACCGAACAGCTTGAGGGCGTTTTCACCGCGCACGGCGTCTTTCTCTGCCTCCGACCACCCGTCGACGCCGTCAATGGCCTCCAAATTCTCCACGACGCTCTTCCATTTCTCTGTTTCGGACAGCGGCGGGAAGAACGGGTGGTCCGTGCCAAACAGCATCCGCTCGCTGCCTGCCTTCCGCCTCGCCGTCGCATCGAGCCCCTTCGAAGCCGCTGCGGACGACGCAAGCGCGGAGAACGCGTCTGCGCGCCCGATCGCGTCGCTGACGAAGCCGAGCTCCTCCGCGCCGTATGCGACCGCGTCGAAGTACAGCTTGCCGAGGTAAAAGCGCGCGTCGTGCGCGAGCCGGGAGGCGACGGCGGGGTCGTGGGCGATGCAGGACGCGAGGCGGGAGGAGAGCGCGGGTAATGCGCCGCCGGAGTGCGCGAGGAGGACGCGCAGAGTTGGGTGGCGGTCGAATACCCCAGAAAGGATGAGACGCGTCGTCGCCTAAGATCTCAGCGTAAGTAACTCGATAATCGCGGCGGCAAGATGAAAACACGTACGATGGTCGTCTCGAACGGGAAGCCGAGCGCAAGCGGGAGGACGTGTCCGTTCTCCTTCTCGCCCCACGCCTTCCCGTCGACGCCATAGTGCGGATGCAGGAAGACAACCAAGCCTTCGCGCGCAAGGGCCTCCCACACGGGCTCGAGCGCGTCGTCGTCCAGACCTTTCCCAATGCCACGCGTGCCCATGATGATGCCCTTGAGATGGGGAAGCTGGGCGATCTGCTTCACCGTCTCCAGGAGCGAGGAGACGGTAGCCTCTGGGACAAGTGGCAGGAGGCCAAAGCCGTAAAGGCGTTTGAGGCTGTTGCCGGTCAGAGTAGGCGATGTCGAGCAGTACGTTTCTAGATCCTCGTTGAGTTCTCCCGCCAGCTTGTGTGCGGTGCTCGCAGGTAGAAAGTCCAACCACGGGTTCGCGGAACTGTGTAGTGTGTATCAATTAGTGGACTGATCAGGTTTGCCGGGGCTGCTGGCTCGTACCTAACAACAGACACGTTTATGCCATGCCTATCCATGAACTTAAGCTTCTCTTCTCTATCCCAATACTATGTCGTACTTCAATTTCAGGATCTCAGGGCAGGCTGCAATTAAGACATGATGCAGAGTACCTGTGCGCCGACGGGTCTCCCTCCACTGGGCTCGTCGTCCAAAATCAATAGTCGCTCTTCTTGTTGTCCCTGCGGACCCGTTCGCGAGAAAATGCGGGGGACGGAGGTGCGCGAGCGGAGGAACGCTGCATAGCGCGGGAGATAAACGTGCGTGTGGATGTCGACGAGGAGCTTCCGAGACGCCATGGTTTGTATGAGCGTATCTTATATGAACCTTTCCAAGATATAGCGGCACTGCGAAGGCTCTGGCGTAGAGGTTGGGTGAGAGTTAGAGGAAAGAGGTCCGAGGTGAGAGCGATAGCGGGCTCGCGTGCGCGATCTGAGATCTGCGCGACTAGACGCCCACGATACCTCCGCGAGCGCCTCGTGCCCCCAGGTACGCTAGAGTTGCAGCATGCGTGTTGGCGAAGAACAACGACCTGAATGTCTCTCGAAATCCATCCGATCTCACTAATGAACCGAGCAGATGACGCTGCGCGAGAACTGGAATGAGGAAGACTGTCCGTCGCGTCTGGGATACGAAGACACACGCGCCTAATAGACCTGTTGCAGGAACGCGGCTTCTGCTCGGCTATCCGAATATTGCTGCTCTCCATTCTACGACAGCTCTTGCACCCTAACCACCATCTCCAGCTGCGACGATGGCGTCCATGGGAGCTGGCTCTCAAGGCCCTACTCAGCCTGCACAGCAGTCTCCTCACCACTCGGAATGGCAATCTCTGCGCGAAGACGTACGTGGTTCTCACATACCGTTCGAGTAGCCTGTGGCTGAACGGCCCCTATCGTAGGTCGACAGCGCCGTCGCAACGATTCTTCGGTTGCAGGCCAGAATTGTGGGGGCGCAGCAGCAGACGAACGCCAGCGAAATCCGCCTGCGGGCCCGTATCGAGGACCTGGAGGCGGAACAGCATGTCACACAGCTGCAGCTCGACGTTCTCCGTCGTGAGAACGAGGAGCTGAAGCAGGCGGCACGCGCCCATGTATGCGCGGGCGGAGACGAGGGCGTCGCGAACATGCAGAAGCTGCGGGAGGAGCGCGACACGGCTCAGCGCGAGCGCAGGCATGCGCTTAAATTGGTGCACGATTTGTCTGCACGATTGCTGGTGTGTACTTACTTGACAAATACTTTCGTCAGTTTGAGGATTTTGACGACGATAAGCAGGAGACGCCATCGCCTGAGGTGCAGCCGGCGTACATCTTGCGGGAACGCGCGGGCGCGCAAGCGCAGAATGATACCCCAAGACCCAGCCCCAGGCGTTCTCAGAAGATGCCTAGTCGTGGTGGTGGTGCTGCGGGAAGAACCACGCGTTCCGCGACGCCGTCTGTGAGGCCGCAGCCTGGTCCGAGTCGGCAGCAGCGCTCTCAAGGACAATCGTCTGCCGTCCGGATGGAGGATATGTCTGTGCCTGCGTCGCCCGTAGCTCCTCCACGGCCCGCCAGTCCTGTACTTCGAGGTAGGCAGCCGCGCGCAAGCGCGGCTTATTCGGGCGGCGGCGAAGGCGATGTCGACACAGACAAGTCTGCTGATACTGTGTTGACCGGAGTCAGCTATGACGAACATGGCCCCATATCTCCGCAGGCTAGCGAGCGTGCTGGGGAACAGCCGCCTGAAACAAGGGGACGAGCAGAGGACGAATTGCCTCATGAATCACCTCCAGTACCTGCCGACGTGCACGAAGATGCAGGATCTCTCGACCCGGCCCATTGGACGTGGGCGTTCGCCGGTCTTCCTGCCGCATTTCAACAGGGAATCTATGGGCCTTTGAACGACACGGAACTCGCGGACCAGCTTGATATTGATGAGGACGAACTGTGAGATCGCTTGACCGTTCACTGATTTTATTACTGATTTTTGAGCAGTGCACAATGGACGCCGTTACCCTCGAAACGAGTGAAGATTATTGGAGAGTATGCCTTCTGCTATAATCCGACATTTCGGCAGTTAGCTCTGGAGGATCAGCAGCGGACGTTGATGGTGAACTGGGGCTCGCGAGCTGTGAACATTGAAATGCAACAATACATCTGGGGCACGAATTCAGCCAAAGATTATCACACTTTTATGCTTGTCTTTACGTCTCAGGTTCGTGATTATACTTACTGGTCCCGTCATATGATGAGATTCACGGTGAGGCACAGGCCGAGGCCGAAGAGTGGTGGTATGTAGGCAAACTCCGTTGGACATCGACGATTCGTGTTCCGCCGTGGCCTACGAACCCAGAGGTGGGTAAATCAGCTTTTCTATTTGGAAGAACTGATCACCTGATGTGTATCTTGTTCCCAGATGCAAATGAGGATTGCCACACGGATGAAGAAGAAATGGGGTGTTAAAATGCGCAAAGCAGAAATCGTGGCGCATATCGAGGAAGGCCGGCTGGTGCAGATGAGTGTCGAGCTTTCGAGCAACGACGCACTCTCGGTTGCATCTCGAGACTTTATGATGGACGTGCTTCATTCTCCCTCAGAAGAGGACGTGCCAATCGAGGTTGGCAGCTGATGTCGATGCACCCTGCACGGCGAAACATTGGATCCTTTCCACATGTGACACATTCCAGGTGCCAGGACCGTGATTCAGATATTCCTGCGCGAGGACGATGTGTTGACCATGATTCACGTCGAGGGCTGATACAATCCTCGCTATGGAGACGGCCACGGACGCAATTTCTCGAAAGTCCAGGCGCCGCCGCTTTTTTTTTGTGGCGCGCGGGCAAAAGCTGCTCATCTGAGCCCAAGCGATGGTGCGCGGTCGCCGCACACCGCACCTCCCGCGGCAGATGCGAGGTCGACGTGCCCTGACGACGGCGCGAAAGGGAGGCAGCGGACCAAGCCAAGCGTCCGTGGACGGGCGTCAATCATGTGAGTTGCCCTATAAAGTGAGCGCCTAATGCGGCTAGGGCACGCCGAATGTTGGACGAGGATCTTTCCTTTCGTCCCTTGTCTCTCCCATCGACCTCGTCGCCCTCGCTGTCTTCCTCGTCGTCCCCGACGCCCTCCACGCCCTAGTCGCAATGCGCTTCTGCTCGGCGTCAGCAGTGCGCACACTCACGCTCTTTTACCTCGTCGTCCTATCATCACACTCTTTTGTATTTGTCAATGCAGCTGCAGCTGCTGAGGCGGCTGAGGGCTCTGGGTCGTCTACCGGTGTTGCACCGAGCAGCTCCCCGCCAGTGTCGCCCTCGTCCCCGCCGGTAACATCCCCACCGGTGTCGCCCTCCTCGCCACCGCCTACCTCCAAGTCAGCGCCTCCCACTTCCGCTGGGGGCTCTGGCTCGAAGTCCTCGTCTGCGCCCTCGCAGCCCTCGCAGCCGTCATCCAACTCGCCGCCACAGGGGCCCGCCACGACTCCCCCAGCGTCGCAGTCCTCGTCGCCCGGCCCCGACGGTGGTCCTTCTGACAGTGGCCCTTCCTCGAGTAGCGGTCCAGCCTCGTCAAGCTCGTACGTGTCTATACGCGCGTAGACGTTCTCTCACTGACCGATCCCCTTAGTGGCCCGTCCAGCCCGTCCCTGACCCCCAGCTCTCCTCCTGCGGTCGCGACTCCTCCCCCAACCTCCCGCTCCAGTGGGCCGTCCGGTCTTCAGACGCCCTCGTACTACCCATACGCAGGCGGCAGCATGAATGTCACGATCGAGACTCCCACAGGCATATACACCGGTTTGCCATCGAACACGGCTGCCCCTGCCTCTGCTCCGAAGAGGTGAGTCTTTTGGTCGCGTGCGCGTGGGCGGCAACCG
>ALYI01004458.1:0-13446 GCA_001969225.1 Ceriporiopsis andreanae CBS 279.92 | reverse complement strand
GCTGCTGCTGCTGTTGCTGTTGTTGTTGCTGCTGTTGCTGCTGTTGCTGCTGCTGCGACGGTCCAGCACCAGTATTAGCAGCAGCATTGCGAGGCGACGAGTTCATTGCAGGATTCCCGCCGTCCTTGTTCTGAACGCCGGTGTTCTTCATACCCGGTGACGGCGGCGGCATCATGCCCGTCGGCTTATTTTGCATGGGACCGCGATGCTGCATGCCCGGAGGCGGGAACTGACTAGTGCCTGGTCGTGAGCCGGGGCCGTCAGGATACTGCGGCTCCCCGGAGCCGGGTGATCCCGCGTTCGGTATGAGGTTGTTCAGCGCTCCGGGGGGCTTGTGTATCGCCTGCATATTCTGACGGTACTGATACTAACCGTTGGGTATCAGCGAGAAACACACGCAGTTAGCTCATACACTTACTTGTACCATATTCTGCGGCACCATCATGCCCGGTGCGTGCTGGTTCGCCATGGCGGGGCTCATATGCGGCCCGCCCTGCGGATTCATCGCCATCATGCCCTGACCCATGTGCTGCATTGGAAACCCTTGTATAGGAACCTGCATGGGCATGCCACCACCCATAGGACGAGTCATGCCACCGTTGGGCATTGGATGATGTTGGGGATGTTGGAGACCTGGCGTGCCGTGCGGCTGCTGCTGCTGCTGTTGTGGATACGAAGGAACCATCGGCGTCATAGGCGGCGGCGCCTCAACAGCGTTAGGCGGCGATCGTCGCGGACGCTTATTAGCCGGAGGCGAAGTGTCATTTCGTGCCATCTGATCGGCCTGCCAGTGATCAGTACGGTTGTCTCTCATCGAACACCATCTCGACAACGCACCTCATCTCCCGGTGAAGCACTACTCCGCTTCACGCTCCGGTGGTGACTCTGAGGTGTCGCGAGTTGTTGAGGTCGCTGCATAGGCGGCTGCATAGTCGCGTTGGAGCTGGAGGGCCCTGCAGCAGCGTTAGGAGGGCCGGGCTGTGCCAGTCGTCCCTGCCCTTGGTTAAGCCAACCACGACTCCTCGCCACCCCAATTACTTTGGTCTGGACCAAGCTTCAGTAAATCTTAATGACGAGACAAGGAAATCGTTACCTTCTCCTCGATAGTCAGTGACAAAACATCTTTACCGCCGAAACCAAGCTCCTCTTTGAGACTATTTATCTTCGCAGCGTCTACCTTCCAAAACTCGCCATTGATGTTGTCCTGTATCTGCTGTGCTTGCTGCGCGTTAGGTCCTGGCGGTCGGCGGTTCGGAAGAGATGGACTCGGAGCTGTCGTGGAGTTCTGGGCCGGAGAGTTCGGATGACTGGGTGTGGCGCCCGACAGCTGCTGGAAAGCGGGTTGAGGCGTTTGTTGCTGACCACCTTGCATGTTAGAAACCATGCTCGGAGGGGGTGCCATAGCTCTATTCATCTGCCCAGGTGTCGAAGCAGACTGCTGAGCGCCCTGTGGTGCCCCACCTTGGTTTTGAGGCGAAGGGACCATAGTCGGTGACCGTTGGTAGGGCCCGTTGGGACGTTGCTGCTGTTGCTGCTGTTGCTGTTGCTGTTGCTGCTGCTGTTGCTGTTGTTGAAGCTGTTGCTGTTGCTGCTGTTGGTGTTGTGACATTCCAGCACGGGGTTGACCGCCAGGCGTCCCGATGGCAGGACCGTTGGTAGACGGAGGTGCGCCGTTCATGTGTGGCGCGCCCGCATAAGGTGTGCCCGTAACGACACCGTTAGGTAACGGCACGGGTCCGGATTGTGGTGTAGTGGGTCCTGCGATGATATTGGCAGGCTGTCCGGGACGACCTGCATTAGGGTTCGCCTGGCGCGCTATATTCGGCGGACCTTGTGTCGATCTGGGTGGAGGTCGTCCGCTTTGTTGGAACTGCGACGTACGTGAGCAAATCAATTCTTTACTTAAGGAGGTATACACACCTGCACAAAGGTTGCAGCGTCCTCTGAGTTCGGGTTTCCGCTCTTTGCAGTGAATAATACCCAAAATACATTCCACCACCTACGACTTGTTAGTAGAGAAAGCGCAAGGTGTGTGCCTACTCACTCAAACAACAAGCCCTGCTTGGCATTAATTGGCGGCTGGGCTTCCAATCCTAGATCTGCCTCCTCCGATAGTGCTCGCGCAGTCTTCTCGAAGCCGCGCTTGTGGCAGTAGTCAATGATATAGATGTTAAACCTGGTTGTCGAAGGGTATGAGTGGTGTCGGGGAGACAGGAAACGGCACGCACATTCGGTCTCCGTCCCAGACATCTGTATCGGCGGCGGCAGCCGCTGTTTGAGGTACGCCATCTACATTCACCTGGCCGTTCGCCGTCGCTGGTGGGCCCGTAGCCATAGGTGGCGGTTATTGGGTCGAATCGACCTAAGTGTGGGCGAAAAAAAGGGATAGAGTGTTATACAAGTGTGAGTCGGGCCCTCACAAGGGCTGTAGGAGGAAAATGCGCAGGTGAGATGGTGAGGTGCCTCGGGTCAGATGGAAGCGTGTCCCCGTGTCAAGCGAGATTCGCTTATGTGGAAAGATAAAGCAGGCGTGGTTGAAGACAAACCCAAAGATATACGGTGTTGTCTAAGATGGCGATGGTAGAGAGGGTGCAGGAGGTCGTCGTGGTGGGCGACGGGGAAGAGGGCGGGGAGATTGTCTGTGCAGAGCGAGAGGCGTGAGGTAGACCCCGATGGGAATCTGGCGGGGCACGGCCGCTCTAGATGCCGAAACAGGCGCCCACATGCCTCACCCGTTATTGTCGTCGAGGAGACACAACACATAGCTCTCAAATTTACACCTTTCGCAAATTCGAGAAAGCATTGCTGGTGACTCCCTGTCCTTGAAAATGCGACACTATGCGTAAAAAGCAGTTTCTGAGTACACCCGGCAAGCAAATTACACGTCGCAACTCGCAAGGTGTGGCGTCGTCGTCTTGAACTTGCGAATTAAAGTGCACCCGTATGTGTGGGCGATATAGTGTGGGCGATATAGGGCACAAAAACCTGCGTGCGATCTATATTGACGCAGGTCAAGAAACGACGCAACTAAGCCAAGACGACACAACTTACAACTTTACCGCACACCGTTGTACGTCGAGCTTCAGTCATATCGTCGCTTGTTCCGCGAGCTCATGCCATGTTCTCAGCCCGTCGATGGTCACTGCATGAGGCCGCCGACGGCCCACACCGGGTACTCGACGGGTCCGCCCCGCCCGACGACAGACCTGAACGGTGATCTGCCTCATGTCTACCCAGCCCTGCTGATCCGCCATGCATCTACCACCGAGGGATGGTCAGCTCAGAACTCCGGCATGGCGGGAGGTGAGGTTACAAGATCTGTTGCACATGTACCACGCACCTGAGTGGCATATGGTGTGTCGAAAGTCGGCATTAGTGATGTCAGAAGTTGTGTCGAACCGTAAGTCAGGCCTCGTAGGTTGTGTCAAAAACTTAACCATGTTCCCCGGGTTGTGTCGAAATTCGTCATTTCCTCTTACGATCGTCGTTCACATGGACTTTTTGTGAGGTTGTGTATAAAGGAGGTTTTTGTGCTGTATATGTGCCATAATATAGGGTGCAAGAACAGCATTGCAGTGCAAATTTGACACAAGTTCGAAATTGACACAGGTGCGAAATTTACACAGGTGGAAATTTACACAACCTCGTCAAAATTGACACAACCTACAGTATGTCCAACGTCCATACCTTTGTTTGTTCCATGCACTCATGCACATGCAATTACTTTCAGTGATACCCGCTGCTCTTTGTAGACTCCGAAGCTGGTGAAGCCCGCCGGCCGCCGACGCCTACCGCTCGGCGCCCGACGCCCGACACCCACCGACATACCCCAACGGCAGCCCGTCGAGCGGCGCGACAAACCATCAAAGGTGTCGGGCTACCGAGACCACGCCGTACTTGTCGGTGTCGGGTCCCGGGCGACGGCGACCGCGTTGTGCGTGCCGTCTTCGACTCTGCGCGCCCGTCGATGCAACATCGCCGGGTGCGCCTAGTAGAGGCTAACTCATGCCGTACCTCCACATGTCTCGTCGTGACAAGTTGTGCTACAGAGCCGCGCGTCGTCTCGGGCCGTCTCTGGATGTTGATGCGCCTCACAGGTTGTGTCGAAAATATAAGGCAGTCTTGCAGGTTGTGTCATTTTCGCCTATGTTCCTCACCAAAATTCGTTGTGAGTGTGCATTTGTGTACAGGTGTGCAAACATTTCCTGAGGTTGTGCATAAAACTGTGATGATTTCCAGGTTGTGCATTTTTTAGGTTTTTGCACAACCTCACTCAAACGTGTAATCAAAACAGGGTTTGGTACGAAACATAGGCCAAAATAACACAACCTCTAAGAAAGCATCAAATTTATGCACAACCTACAAGAGCACATCGAGTTTTCGACACAACCCACAAGAACACATCGACATTCTTGAGGCACTGCGGTTCTCGCTAACAAAACTTGTCCCACGGGGCGTATACGGATACTGTGCGCGTTCCAATGCAGGCACAGTTCGAAGGCGCGACGACGGGCGCACAGAGTCGGGGCGGCGGCGGGCGCGACGCTGTCGTCGTCGTCCGCCGCCGGCAGCAACAGTAGCAAGGTTGTCGACCGTCAATGTGCGCCTCCGATGGCTCAAGCTTCAAGCTTCAAGGCTTGCCGTGTAGGCTTCGAGAGCCGATACCGTTGACAGTGCGTGGCGCGGCTTGACGGGCTGCCATTGGGGTGCGGCGGTGTCGGGTAATGAGCGTCGGACGTCGGGCGGCGGGCGTCGACCTTGGACACTGCGGGAAGAGCGCAGAGCAAGCAACGGTATCGAAGTCGAGCATACCGTAGGTTGTGTCATTTTAACGATGTTGTGTCGTTTTGACGACTAGGAGGTTGCGTCATTTTGACGTTGTGTCAATTTACAAGCTGCGTCATTTTATGCAGCATCAGGGGTTTTGCACCCTATATTATGACACAGAGTGCAAAAACCTAAAAAATGCACAACCTCAGAAAATGTATGCACTCTCGCACAAAAATGCGCACTCACAACGAATTTTGGTGCGGAACACTAGGCACACCTGATTATGTCGCAGCGACCGGCGCGCAGAGTCGAAGACGGCACGCACAATGCGGTCGCCGTCGCCCAGGACCCGACACTGACAAGTACGCGTGTTCTTGGTAGCTCGACACCCTTGACAGTTTGAGTTTGTCGCGCCGCTCGGCGGGCTGCCATTGGTGTAGGCGATATAGGGCATGTGGCACAAAAACTTCGAATCTGCCGTGTTCCACACAACTCGGTGAGTCGTGAAGAAGATAAGACAACTTGACCTTGGTGACACAGGTCAAAGGTGTTGACACCTCATGTACGCAGATCAGTCCATCGCCACTTCGCGAACTTAGCGCATTCGGCGATACGCGAGACCGCAATCTTGCGACCGTGACCGGCGTCGCTGCGGTTTGACGAGCCAAGCGTCCGACGGAGCCCGACTCGCCGCCGTCGGCGTCGCTGTCGTTCGCGGAGAAGATGCTTGCCCGGTGAGCATTCAGAGGTAGTTGTCCGCCGCTGGGACTGTCCTCAGATCGTCCCGGCTCACCGCTCAGCGGCCGGTGTTCATTGAACTACTCTGGGCACCCGCGATACAGAGGATGCATAACGACCGTGGTCGTTTGTTGCAATCGGTGCGTGTCCCTTCGCCGGACTGAGGGCAGAATGGTGACATGCCTGGAGAGTTAGTCTTCAACAATATCTGCAGGACTTGACGTATATTTGGCACCAGGTACAGGGCATGTACCGGTATCATACGCACGGGGAATGAATCGGACGTTTCGCGCTCCGCGATGCCAGGGGCGGACCATATCGCAGCGGCGAGAGGCGCACGGAGCTGGCCGACGAAACGCGGGTCATTGTCGTCCGCTGCCGACAGGCACTGCAGACTTCGACTCGTCCGTGGTTGTTTGTGGTGACACGAATAACCCTCTATATGAGGTTCTAGCTCTTGGGCCTGTCAGAGGGCGGGCGTCGGGACCTTCAGCAGCGGAGAGCAGCAGCGGAGAGTACTCTATCCAGGTGTACGGGGCGCGTCATTAGTTCGTAGAACAAGCGGTTATCGAGGCCAGACGTACCACAGCAGGCCCAGCAAGGAGGCAACAAGTTTCGTGGCGTTCTTCCTTCTTTTTTTTGGCATCCAGGTAGTAATTCTGTCCGGTGACGGTCGTGTAGATGCCTACATGACTCGGGATGATATGAGCCTGCAAGCTCGTCTCCAACATGTAGCCCCAGACACGACTCTGTGCAACCATCGCATCACCGCCGCACGCAGGTCAACCACGGGTTGTTGGAATCTTGCTGCTAGTGGCTAATCAGATAGACGGGCAGATAAGAAAGACTGCGTGTCTTCAGTGCCTTCGGCACAGATCAGTGGCTAGTACAACACATTGCGGCAACACAGATCAGCATACATAGCGATATTAAACTAACATACGATAGATTGCATGCATAACATTCCGACCTCAATGCCGCCGCACCAACGCGACCTGGAAGTCCCACCCGCCCGCCAAGTACTTCACCTCCAGCAGCCGCTTGATCTCCCGCCAGCTCGAGCTCACGTCCTCCGCCTCCACGTCCCCCAGGTCCGACACCACGTACACGAAATCCGCCGGCGACAGCATCGAGCGGAGGAGGGACCCGATCAGGAAGGCAATCAGCGCGACAATCATCACCGTCGATAACGGATACGTCGGTGCGGTATCCACCCTCGGGCGCAACGACGCCCCCTGCTGGGGCCCTGCCGTGCCTGCAGACTCGCCGGCACCGCCCTCAGTGCCAGAGCCCTGACGCGGTGGCGCCGTCGACCCCGACAGCGTTCGCAGGAGCGGACGCGAGCGCCCGCCAGGCGCAGTAAAACGGGTCAACGGGTTGGGATATGAATTGAGGAAGCGCAGAAGGCCGCTGGCGGCAGAATCAGCTGGTGCCGCCTCATTCAATGGCCCAGCGTCCGGTGGGAGCTGCAAAACCAACGCGGCCAATCAGCAACGGCTAATTTACCTATCAAGCTGCACTGTCCGCACCTTCTCGTCGGTCACAGGGCTGTCTGCCGCTGGGCTGACGGGGCTGTCGCCTTCTGTGCTCTCCGAAGCAGGCACGTCAGATGCCGCGGGTGCGATATCGTCCAGGAGATGCTCGGCGACCGCGATGGGCGACTGCAGCTCGCGAGGCAGTTGCTCCTCGGACGAACTCCTACCGTGCATCGTCAGTACCTATCGCCCGAGGCGGCAGCAATCTACGCACCTGATAAGCAAGTCCATCTTCGACGTGCGCCCATCGAGGAGCTCCTCCCGTCCGAGGACCGTGAGCGACTCCTTCTCGCTCAGGACACCCACGGCGCGCCCATCAACCTCGATGCTAGACGCAGGCGCGGGCACGGGCTTCGCATCGCCAGAAGGCGGTGACGCACCCGCAGACCCGATTCCCGCAGGCCCGCTTCCCGCAGGCCTGATTTCCACCACGATCACAGCGCGCCCCTCGTCCAGATCGAGCAGCCACGGCGGCTTCGCCGGCGCCGTCCGCGTCTCGCCCGTCAGCGGGTCCTCGAGCGTCGACATCTGGTACTGCGCCGTCGGCAGCGTCAGCCGCAGCAGGTGGCACGGCGCCCGGTCCGCGTTCAGCCCGGACGAGTGCAGCGGCGACGGCGGGAGCGTGTACGCGGCGGTGGAGATGGGCAGCGGGTTGCCCGCGGGCAGGACGGCGGTCGGTGCGGGCAGCGAGAGCCGCGCCCTGCCCTTGTCGATGCGGGCCCGGAGGTGCACGATGTAGCCCTCGGGGTACAGCTTCGTGTCCACGACGAGCTCGCCGACCATCAGATCGGTAGGGTGGCGCACTTCGCCGCGCGTGGTGAACATCGACGAGGAGCGGACAGCGGAGTCGACGGTACGCGAGCGTTCGCGGTTCGGCGCGGGGGCCGCTGGGAGTGGCGTCGGCGTCGTCGCATCTTCGCTGGGCGCTATGGGTTGATCGCTTTGACGTGGTGTGCGCGGCGTGGTCACAGTGATCTGGCTGCTCGTAGTAGCATCTGGCACTGGGGACGCCGAGCGCGGCACAGCGACGTCGAGGAGAATAGTACTGTAGTACGACCTGTCACCGGGCAAGTACTTCGTAGCCACGACCGCACGCGTCGAGTCGCGTTTGCGGATGATCCACGAATTCTCGAGGATGCTGTTCTCGCCCTTTCCAGACAGCATGAGCCCGGCAGCAGGGATGCGCGTGTACGGCGGCGGCGAGATGTTCCTGAGGTATGCTTCGAGCGCCAGGACGGACTTCGGGAGCATCGCGTTGATGTTCGAGTTGACTGCAGCCGGTATGGAGCCCGCGTAGTCCACGGCGGCGACGCGCGTGCACCGCGTCGACGGGATGGCATAGCGCTCCGCGCCGTACGGGTCCAGCGTCTCGAGGATCCACCCGTCGACGAACGCCCGGCCGACAGGGAGCGTGTACGGATTGTACTTGCTCTGCGCGAACGCGGCGGCAGACTCGGGCGAGAACGACGCCGCGACGAGAAAGACCGTCGTGCGCCCGTCGCCCTGCTCGCTCTCCGCGCCGCCGCCGCCCGCGCCGCGCGTGCGCGCCATGACGTGCGCGAGGTAGAACCCGCGGTCGCGGAACGGGAACCCGCCCTTCGTGACGACGAACGCGGTGTGCGACTCCGCGCCGAACGACTCGAGCACGTGCGCGCTGTCGAACCGCGTGTCCCACTGCCGGCGGCACTCGTAGCTCGTGAGCACGCTTGCGAGCTCGTCCGCGGAGACACCTTCGATGACCTTCTCGCCCTTGTGCACCGGGATGATGGACGAGATCTCGGGCTCGATCTTGCGGTACACCGGAAAGCCTTTGTCGCTGATGAGCGTCCAGCCGTCGGTGTTGCCGCGCGTGTGTAGACGTTGGATGTAGGAGAGCGCTTCCAGCGCGTACTGCATAGGCGGCTTCGAAGACGACGGCACAGCGTCCCCACCGGCTGCGTTTGCGGGAGAGATGGCAGCAACAGCTTGCTGGGTCGTGACTGTTGCCTGTTCCATGGCATAGGACCAGTAGCGCGTGAAAGCCGACGTGAATGCAGCAGGTGCAGGTGCAGAGGCATATTCACCAGGCCCAGCAGCTGGTGAGGGCGGGCCAGTGGTGTCCGAGTTATTACCGTCAGCATCGTTACTATTCCACTCAGCTCTCCGTCTTCGTATTACACCCAGCACTGGCGGCTGGTCGAGGGGTATACGGGCAGGTTTCACGCGTTTCTGCTTCGCCAGATGCTTCACCTCCTTATCCGGCAGCTCCTCGATATCGACGTCGACTTTCGCGCCGTTGACCATCACCAAGCCCTTCTCCTTCGCCACCCCCTGAGGCGCCCTTCTCACGATCGCCTGAAGCCGTTCGTCGCCGGCGTGCACCGCATCATGACTGATCGTGAGCCACAGCCCCCCGCCCCCCGAAGAAAGCCGATGCCGCCGCAGGCACGTGATCGCCTGTGGCGGCGGGTCGATGACGATGTCGAGCGAGGACGCCCAGTTGTCCAGGTCGCAGCGCAGCTCGCACTCGATGACTGGATTTGCGGACGCCGTGTCCTCGCTGCCGCCGCTCTGCCGCCGCGCGGCGCAGCCCTCGTACTCGATGCGGAAGCTGCTGCGCTCGTGGTCGTAGCGCATATCGTTCGCGCGCGCGCCCTCGAGCCGTGTCGTAACTGGCGGCCCGCCGCATTTGATGACGAAGTCGCCGATGCCGGCGACGGCGGTGACCATCTGCTGAGGGATCGACGCTTTGTTCGACCAGCCCTTTGGATCTGACTGCTCGAGTAGCGTGACGAGCGTCGTTGTGGGCGACAGCGCCTCGATTGCCCATCCCTGCAGATCCACCTGCGTCCGAATCACGTTGACATCGACGGGAGGGATGCTCGGGAAAAGGTTTGGGTCGTCGGCTGAAAAAGCAAACACGTGGATGGTCGTCGGGGATTTGTACACCGTCTTGAGCACTACGTTATCTCGGCCGCTGTATAGACGTTCGTGAGAAATGCGACACTTCGAAGGACGTAGTCAACAAAACATACTTGACGGGCCATGCAGGCTTGGTCTTGTAATGCCAGAGCTCTGTGAGCTGATTGACATCCTCCAGCAACGTTGCATCCTCGTATAATCGGTCCCAATATGCACGTGCACCGGGAGTGGAAATCGCAGCATAGAGATCCCACAACCCCAAGCCCACAAACGTCGCTTCTGCACGGTATACCACGAGTGTGGGATCAATGGAATCCAGCTGCGCAACTGACACGCCGCGAGCTTCCATGGCTATTCACAAAAGTACTAAGTACCAATCACCAAAGTAGAGAGAAAAACGTACTGCGTTTCCACTTAGCTTCAGGCTCCTGAAGAAGCGATGAGAAATAGATATAATTCCGCTTGACGCGCGATAATATCGATCGGTCACCAGCTGGAGTTCGCTCAGTGGCTGTCGAAGTCCGTGAGATTGGGTCTGGTATCGTTGAAGAGCTGGACGTAGCAGTCGCGTTCGTATTGGCCGTAGACTGTGTACGAAAACTGGCATCCGCCATGCTCGTACTATCCTGCAGGATCGGTTGTGACATGAAGTATGTCGACGGGTCGCGCTCCTCCACGTCCTCAATGGGCTGCGGAATCCCATTCAGGCGCCAACCGCTGGAGGGCCCCGAAAGCTCGATGACGACCCTCACTTTGAGCACGACGTGGTCATTGGGCAGCTCGGAGTGTTTAACGTTTAGTACGACCGTGTCCTGGTCCTTGCTCGAAGATGCGCGATTCCGCGTCGCGTGTGCAGTCCAGGGTAGTTGCGCTACCTCTTCTGACGACGCCTTGGTTGTGATCTGCACGTCCCAGCCCTCGCCCGCCGGAAGCGCCCATTCCACGGAACGCGTCAGCCGGCGGTGTTCCCGCAGCGCGTGCAGCTCCTCGAGCCCTTGTTCGTGCTCGCTAGTCTCGCGATGGTGGTGATCGTCACCCGCGTCGTCCGGGACAATCGCGTAGTCTAACGTAAGCGCTTCCCGGTCGATCTGGAACCGCACACGTTCGACGGACACGCCGTGCCCGTAGCCCGTCAGCAGCGGCACGCGGCTCGTTCCACGCGTTTTGACCGTTTTGAAGAAGCCGACCATCATCGACGCGAGTTGCTGGCCCATACTCGTTGCTGAGCCGAACCCGCCGGTCCACATCGCGCGCAGGTCGTGCTGCCAGAAGCACGTCATGCGCAGCCGAGGCACACCGCCAGCGGACGAAACCATCTGGATACACCACGCGAATACTACAAGGTATTTAGATGAGGTGTGAGCTGGTCATCAGAGGATCACTCACAGCCAACCTCGGAGCGCACGTACGGCGGCGAAGGGCGCAGGTAAGCGGGCTCGTCTGGGGAACGCGGCAGCGACGTTGAGATGTCAATGAGGGTCGTTGCATCGCTGAAGGTCCGCGAAATAGTCACTGCATCACGAGGACTATACGAAAGTTATGACATATCTGATACGTAAAATGATTGCAGTACACACCTTGCGGGCCATCCAAGCGTAAAGTTGGTCTTGGATATACGAGTTGCCTGGTCAAACATCTCCAGTAGCTGCGACTGCTCGACTGCTGGATCCCACTCCTTCCTGAGCTCCGGTGTGACCAGGACCGCCTTGCATGCGTCCAGCGACAGTGGCACGTCTTCCGTCGCGGACACATCGAGTACTGCGCGGTAGACGCTTAAGCCCTTCTCGACCTTGCGATGTAGCACAACGTCGGTGAGCTGCGGGCCAGCTGCTGCTCTTGCCTTGCCTTTGGCACCGTTCTGTGAGCCCTCGACGTTGACCCTCTTCCAATCGTTCGATGAATGTGATGTGAGGAGCTGGCGGAAGTGAGTCTGGGCAGCCTCCAAGGAGTCGTACCACGCTTGTCGGAGGCTGCGTTGATCATTAGTATCTGAGTAGGTTGGAACTGTTGGACTCGACGCACTGCGTTCCGTCCAGCATTATATTAGTACTTGAGACGACCTGGTTCCACGTTGACACATCGGAGAGCAGGTTCAAGGTGTAGACGGGCGTTTACTGCCCCACGATAATTACTTTAGCGCTCATGCGGTCCCGTGAACCCATCCCGAGGCGACCTCGACGTTCTCCTTCGCATCCACCACGACCACCTTATTTTCTGGACATCGCGCGTGTGTTTCACGCAAGTAAATGGTAAGGTGAGTTATTTGCACTTTTTCTCGATTATTGTCGATACTGAGACGGCCCTAGCCCGGATTGTATCCGTTCGGTCGTGTACCAATACATAGATGGATTAGCACATCCTCGATGTGTGTTGCTCACCGCGAGTACGCAACAATCAACACAGTAGCACACAGATGCCGCCATGAATGAAAACATGCTGGGCGCATACTCTTCCGGCGTGCAAAGACGTATCAAGGTCATACCTCTGCCCATCACTGCCATCTTCATCTTCCGCACTCCCTTGCACCGTCAACGTGTCGAGCATCGCTATTACCCTGGGTTTATTTAGCTATGTCATCGGGCTTATCAGCCTTGTCCGCTTGGTACAAAGATTCATGGCCGACCGCAGCGGTTCCTCGGCGGACTGTCAAAGCCTTGCTGTCGCTATGAGGAAGTCCAGAACCATCTTGAAACGAGCCGACATTGCGTCGAGTGAGGTGGGCATGAGAGCTGTGCGAGTCCTAGCTCTAGAATCCAATGTTAGCTAGCACAAGAACACGAACCTAAGAGATGGGTCATAGTCTTAACACACAGAAATTAATGCCAGGCTTGTCGCGGGCCACGCCGCACGGCCGTCTATGTTTGTACGTGTTTGGCGCCAGGATTTGCTCATAAATGCAACTTCCTCGCCTTCCGCCCCTTTCAACCTGTCTCAACATATCCTCTTCACAAAATATAATGTCAGTCAACTCGAAAGAGAGCGGCGCAGGACACCCTGCCTTATGGGCGCGTCATGCTATCGAAGACGGTCAGGCCGCTCAAGCCAAACCGGTTACCCAGTTGCTCGAAAAGCTCCGGGATCTGCAGTCCAAGATGGACGAACTTTCGCCCAAGGACGATTCGGAAAGCTATGCGATGTAAGTCACGCCTGTTTTCTGGGTTATCACTTCATGCTCACTGCAAAATTAGACCTCCGACGCGTCGAGATGACGTGAGTGCTGTCTCAATCTCAACCTTCTTTCAGCTCTGAAATCGTTTTTTTTTTTTTTCAGTTTGTTGCAACCGAAAGTGCACTTCTAAAACTGGCTGTCGAGATGCGCTCGGTTGGCAACGCGTTTCTTCCGATTTTGCGGTTACCACAAGACGTTCTGTCGAATACAAGAGGTATGTGCGCCTAAAAGGACAGACACCGTCTTATATTTTGTGAAAACCACGACCGTGACCCCTCCCCCCCATGTACCTGCCATATACGGTCGTACACGTGATTTAGACGCTGGATAACA
>ALYI01004457.1:0-11854 GCA_001969225.1 Ceriporiopsis andreanae CBS 279.92 | reverse complement strand
CAGCATGTCGTTCTCGACCTCTGGCTCAAGGTTGCCTCGCGCGTTGAGCGCGATACGAGATCACAAACCCGCGTGCCCGTACACATGCCCCTTCGTGGTACCATGGTCGCAGCATCCGTCCGCGCTCGAAAGCAACACGAAGGGCGCGGTCGCGTTGTCTGCCGTTACTGGGCGCACATCTGCCAAGCTCAGGTCGCCCACATGGTCAAGCTCCGTTTCCCTAGACTGGGACAATCAACTGGGCGACCTGTGACTTGACAACGTTACCGGGGACGTCGCGGCTGCACCATCTTAACAAGACCGGAATCCTTGTTGGAGGAGCAGTCGTGCTTCAACAGTCTACGCACAGCTGGGCCGCACCACCGACGTCGCCGCCGCCTGCCCGGTACTCTGTGCTGCGGCAGGCCGCCTTGCGCGATAGCAATGAGACATGAGTTGTAGCGTGATGCCGCCACGACGCTGAGGCGTGAATTTGGCACCCTCGCGCGAACCATCGTAGCATCACAAATTCGTCTCCAGTCACGTAACAGGCGAAAACGACAGTATGTCATCCTTTGTGGCTACGCTCGAATACGTCGTTGACGACGCTATAGCGCTCACAGCAGAGACGACGAAGGCGACTAAAGCCGCCGTCGAAGTTCATACTCCGGCAACGCGACAGCAAAACTTCGGCAGTGCGACAGCAAACAGACGGTGGGCGCAACTAACCTGTTCTTTCGATCGGCTGACGTGTCCTCTGGGCAGGCCGAGGTTGTGGACACTTAAAGCAGAATCACCTGGGCGGAATTGGATGTCATTGTAGGCGGCTTTAAATACCTGAACAGATTCGCTGTCCACTTCGAATAGGATCGGCGGCATCTTTTCGAGATCGGACTTCCGTCAGCGACTGTATGACGGGACACAGAGAAGCTGAGGCTAGGAGAGAAGTTGACAAGCTTGCATCGCGCGGTCCGTAACGATAGAACTCGCGCTCGGAGGACGATAACTTCACTGCATCGGCATGAGCTTGTACGTCGCACACAATGTTTCGAGCTGTCGCAATTCGTCGCTGATCATCCTCGTCCTCAGTACCTACATAATTCACGCGTCGGACTGCGAGGTGCGTCGTGTTCTCTCTGCTTCCCTACCTCTGCTCATGGTCCTCGTCCAGCGCGTGGCATCCTCTTTAAGTTAGCTATACGCTGGAGGTTTTGCAAATAGGCTCTTTGCTCGCCGTCCTGCTTTCGCTCTTCTCGGCCGCCAAAGTGTACTGCGACCTAGCATTCCTATCAGCATCTCTTTTTCCCGGCGCCACCCAGCCTTTTCGTGCTCTGCAAGACTCACGTACGTCGAATAAGCACACTATCTGTCATGCCGTGTGGAATATGAGGGGAAACGGGGATCATATTCGGAGGCCGTGGCGGTAGATTTGCAAGACTGCGCCCCGCTACGACCTTCATGAGTCGTCCTTGTTGTTATCTCCCATTCCCCGCGCCTGTTCGCGGATCTATCACTTCTCGCGCACCTTTGTAAATTGACCTTTGAATGCACGCGCGTACACCCCGTACATCGTTCGCGCGCACACGCGCATACTTGGCACAGCTCTGTCTCTCCATCGTTCTTCAACTCATTTCGATGTCTCTCTTCTCTATTCGGACTATCTCTCAATGTTGAATGACGACCGTGACTGACGACGCTGCCCAGATTCGAGCATGTATCACTAATTGTCGCCCGGAACTCCCGACGCGACTCAGCCAAACGCGCGGCGCAACATTGATGGATGCAACGAGTGGCTGGGGCCGGCTGTGGCTGCGGTCGGGCTTGTGTGCTTGGGTGGGGATGGGCGCGGGGGTGTCACTCGGAGGCGATAGTAGGCCTGAAGTGAGGTCACGGTGGTACTGGGCGCCGCACGCGATCTTCTCGTCGTTTCAGCAACTCGCAGTGCCACCCTTCCAACGACTCGCAGTCCCGTCTGCCTAGCGTGTCGGACCGACCAATAGTATCGAGTGCTAGCCGCTGGTGAGTCCTGATTCTCCTCGCCCAAGTCGTCTGGCGCTGAGCTCGACGGCTTCATTAGACAGACCCGCGCCCATGCCAGCACTAGGGATCGGTTGCTGTGTGTCGCGTTCTGCCCACGTCGATAGCGGGCGTGTGCCCGGACGCGAGCTTTGGGCCGCGTCCGCACCTGATGATCACGGATCGTCACTCATCGCGGCGGCGTTGGCGGGAATAGACGGTGCGAAATGGAGAAGTTTGCGTTCGCGAAGGGGTCAGTCCAGCGCGGGCAGTGGTCACCAAATATTACATCTATAATTTGATATATTGTACAAGGACTCTCCGTCGTGGTCAGGGGACAGTAACAGACCACGGGCCACAAAAAGTGTTGTTTGCTATATGACCCAACTTCTCGAATACGATCAAACGTACTGTGCCGTTGGAGCAAGACCACGGGTTGGCGGAGGCGCGACAGGTCATCGACCGGTCATCGGTCAGTGGCAGTGGAGCGCGGGCGGGAGCTTGAAACGGTAAGAGCGGGGGAAGAACCAAACAGGTACACACGAATATGAGGCATAATTCAAGTCTACGATACGATATACGACAAGGGATGCCGCGCTCCGCGCATCCCATACTTTCACGGTACCGTCGTCTTCCCCGCTCACCAGCCGTTGAGCGACCGAGGAGAAGGCTACCCTGCGTGACGTTATCCTCCAGGAGTGCTGCAACATGCAGACCGTCGCATGATAATGTGACGTAAATGACAGCGGGCGCAGGTTGACTTTGACGGCGCATCCCCTGGGAGTCAACCTGCGCCCGTACTAACTTCGTCCGCACGGCTTCGCGCATTTAGCTCTGCGCGTCTGCTGCTGTGCGCTGCGATGGTGCTCCTCGCGCTCTCCATCGTGTCCGACGAACGCCGTTGTATCACGTTTATCGGTATCACTTTCGCCGGCCACACACCCTCGTAAAAGTCGAGGAAGCCCCACTTCAGGAAGACCTGCGGTATAACACACACTGGGGTCAGCGATCATACATAGATAGACATGGTACGACGCGCCGTTGCACCGTCGCACCCCACGGCCCTGACGTCCGCAGCGACAAGGGCGTACCTCGCGAAGCACGACATCCGGCCGCCAAGCTCGCCTCCCATCGAACCGCTGCCATTGCCGCCGATGGCAGAGGTGGCGGCGAATGACAGCACGGGGGAGGTGACATCGACGTCAACCTCAGGATTTTCTACGATGAGTCGGACGAGTCGTGCGAGCTCCGGCGTGTCGAGCCGGATGAGCTCGCGGCGACCAGCCATGCGAGCTTGGGCTCGAGTGCGATGAGTTAAGCGTGATGGGTCGCACCTTGAAGCTCAGGAAGGAGCAGCTTCTGTACGAGCAAACAAGATAGGCGATCCAGGTCGCAGAGATCCAGCCACGGATAAAGAAAGAAGAGTGAAGGGGTAAATGGGGAGTGGGTGTGGCGTGTGCGGAACAAGAGGCTAACGTCGCTGTGAGCCCCGACCCCACGCGAGTGGTATACGCGTTCTGTAGCACTGTGGTCAGAATTATTATTCGGTGCCGAGTGACAGGCGAAGCAGACCACGCGCCGACTGTCGACACGCATACCCATCTACTCCCTACATCCGAGTCTTATCGCGCGACGTACAAGCCGGGCAAGCACGCGAGGATCTGGGACTTTGTGCGCGCCATGTACCACGGACGCGTCGAGGCGATCATCGATGTGTGGCGCGAGGTATCGTCATTAGGACAGTGGAAAGAAATCGCGGACTCTGCGCTTGAAAGCGAGCAGAAAGAGAAGAAATGGGGCGGGATTGAATATAAAATGGCCGCTGTAGGCATTGTCGGGGGGCGGTAGCAATTTGGGTCCGAGGGCTGCGGCGACTTTCAAGGTGTCCGCGCGGAAAGTGCACCGTTCGACGTGCGCGCAGAAGGTGGGCCGTTGTGGGTGAAGCAGGCGTGGCCGTACGGTCGTTCCTGTGCCCGCAGATCCGGTGATTCATTATCGTGTACGCGTTCCCGGGCAGCGCGTTGAACTTGACTCCACCTGGCACGGCGTCCATTGTCATCGTAGCTAGTCTCCGCAATTGCTCTGAAGCCCGCAAAGTTCGTGTCGAGAGGCTTTGCCTACAGCCCCGCGAGGACCCTGTCACTGTGCCGAGCGTCCATGATCAGGTGGGCCGACAGCCGCAGGTCGTGCACCGCAGAGACAGAGCGTCATGATACACACCTCTATCGAACATCTCATTTCCATTTGGCGAACGAGCCTTACGCGCCCTGTACGCACCTCGCTGCTCTAATTGGCCCTACTGAAACCCCACTGTCCCCGGTGCGCCTCCGCTCCTCCGAGCATGCTCTACTATACCCATCTCTGCTTGCCGTGCTAGACTCCGTCCCTGTTCTAATTACCATTGTTGACGTGCATTGGGTGCAGCGATTGGACGGATTATGAATACCGATTCGCGTCAGCGGTATGGTGGGGACACCGGGGACGCACCAGGGACGCAGGAGAACGGAGGCGGCGCGGCAGCGGGAGCATGGGGGTGTACGTCGGAAGAGGCGAGACCGAATGTATATCCAAGTAAGTCCTCTTACACAAGACCCTATGGACTAACGGTAAGGCGGTTGCGTACCAGATCGTTGTACCTTTTGCGCATCACGACTCACGGTGTCCAGTACGCTATGTCAATTTATCAACCAGTGTTCACAGAAAGGTGGCATTATGTATACCTCTGTAGGTCGCTAACGGGCCCTTGGAGTGATGACGATCGACGCGTTCGTCGCGGGGAATATTTGTCTGCACATCAGTTTGGACCCGTTGGATGCGTGTACCCTGAAGCTTGATTTGTTCTGCGATGTCACCTTTCGTTCCATCGTTTCCCCTGCTTTGCTACAGCGACAGTATTAGACATTGATTCCAGGTCACGACCAGCACACACTATTCCAACAATTGACGACAGAGTGTCTGTAGCGACGTTGAGGCCAGATATCGGCGACACTGCTAGTGCACCGATGGCAACAGCCAGGGTCTTCTTCACGCCTTCGAGGACGAGATCAACGTCGTCCTTGTCGAAAGCCAGGGTCGACACACAAGGCGTTGGAGGTGGAGGTGTATATGAATAGCACAATAGTCCGTCAGGCACAGGCGGTCGTGGTCGTAGTTCAAGTGTCGCGTCGCAGTTTCTACAGCATAGTAGTTCCCTCACCAAGTCCATCCCGGGAGCATGTGTCCGGATTATCTCTGCAAGCAACGGTGTTTGCCGCGCAGCTGCGCCGAGAAGCGCTGAACCTGAATTCAGCATTGTATCTTTCATCGGAAGAGGTATGAACTCACGGAGTATAAAAGATACACATTTGCGTATTCCGATTCACCCTTGGGGTATCGGCTTATCTGTTACGTGCTTTTTACCATCAAAGCGTGACTTTAAGAGAGGCGGAGATGGGCCGATGTTTTGATCCGTCTTCGGTCTGTCCACAGTAACCGCCGTTTAGCGCCTTTCGTCGTCGTACTCGCACAACACCCGACTATTGTGATATGGCTCCCCACAAACCTCACGAACTCGTCTTTTGCAACCTAGTTTGGTGCGTGAGGCACATCTACGACCTCCTGGGTGAATCGGACCGGGCGCTGAACAGCGCACACTACCGTCCACGTCGCGACCACAGTAAACTCGGAACTTAGAACAACACCGACATGGTGCTTCCGGGGACTTCTCGTGGCTTCTTCGCTGCGACGACCTGACGGCGCTCCGCTCCGACGTGTCCCAGCCCGTTGTCGAAGGTGTGATCACTCTTGACTCTCCGCGCATCGTTTTCTAATCTCCCGCGTCACTGTGTCGTGCCCAGCGCGTCCGTGTCACTGTCTCTCCCCGCCTCACCCGCCCGACTCGGAGTATATGAGCCATCGGATCCGTTGAAGGCGACCTAGCAGAAAGGCGTGGGCATGCTGCTTGTAAGCGCTAGTGACCTCTCGTTGCTACTCCTCTCCCTGGTCGTCGGTGTCCATGCTCCGGTGTTGTCTGGTGGGTTGGTCTCCTTCCTTGCCATTCGCACCGTGTTATCATTACTGACGATCTAACTTGGGCGTGGTGTTTGACCACGGCTCGTTCCAGAGGCTGATGGGGCTCACCGTGCAAGCGACGGAATATTAGGCGTGACGTGTGGGGAGGACTTTTCGTGGCGCTGCGCTCGTCAACCACCGTGATACACAGGATATACATCCAGTTAGG
The DNA here is from genome assembly GCA_001969225.1 of Ceriporiopsis andreanae CBS 279.92. Lineage (NCBI taxonomy): Eukaryota > Fungi > Basidiomycota > Agaricomycetes > Polyporales > Meruliaceae > Ceriporiopsis > Ceriporiopsis andreanae. The sequence continues at coordinate 5,640 of ALYI01004457.1, read as the reverse complement.
TCCATATGAACCAACAGTATAGCTAACCAGAGACCAGAGGCCAGGATGACCACACTGCTGTCGTCCCCGCTCGATTTCCGACATCGCATCTATCTCCCAGCGACGAGTATCGGGCCCGTTGACGTGTTCGCCTTCTAAGCACGAGAATGAACTTGATCATGATGGGATGCGCGGGCAATAGACAACCGATGTCTCAACGGAAGTAGCGTGAGGCGCGGCTTGAGAAAGAGAGGCGCAGGTTTTCCCTTAGATGGGAAGCTTGGATTAGCTGCCAGAGATGGAGGTGATGGGTAGCAGTCGGAACGGTGTTGAAGAGGCTGCGGCGGGAGCATAGAAGCCCAGACAATCCCTAGTCAGAAAGTGGCCTCGATCAACTCGTGGACTGATACATCGAGTCGTCAGGCAGGCGAGCTGTCGAACCCAAGGGCTTGAGTACAGCCGAACATCGCGCAAGGCTGGGGAGGATACTCTGGCGCAATCCTCATGCGTGGCAGGCCTCAATGAGCTTGTGAAGCGAGGGAGCCGCCACGACTCTTGTCAGAGAGCGAGTAGTCGAGACATTTCGGATGAGAGCCCTATTGGCGACCACCGCTGGCTGCGATACCGCGTCGGATATCGCACGTCAGAATGCACCATGCAAAAGGTACGTTACGCAAGCCACGTGGAGCATCTCGGGGTCGTCAAAACTGACTAGGTCGGTGAAAGGGGTGGTAGACGGTGCGCGGGTATTGGAGCATGCACGGAGACGATGGTTGAGGCTAATGAAGGTCCCTGTAGTACTACCTCAGTCGATATGGGTGACAGAGCACAGGGACACCTGGCGTGCGCATCACGGCGAGTAGAGGTCGTATTGGGGGGTCCAAGTGAGGAGATCGTTCGCACCGCGCATGCAGCCAGTGCGTATGCAGCCGGGCCTGTACGATCAGGGAGGGTTGCCTGCTGCGTCCCGGCCATTATCATGGACTGGTCTAGGGAAAGAGCCCGGGTAGATATAGCCTCGCCCCACGCTTGCCTGTAAACCCTTTGTGATCATTCGTGGGAGGTGGGAGGCCGAGACCTGGAGTGCACATGAGATACACTCATAACTTCCGATGGCCTGCTCGTGATATAGCCCGCGGCCTCGACGCGAATTTGGACAATGTTCGGGGCACCTCATGCAAGTCAAATAGCGCGGACTGCTGTGATAGTTGTCAACACGATTCAACTCGTCTGGCCTGCCAATATACGCACATATGGGTGTAAAGCGTACAGGTGACGAGATGTTGCACGCGAAACTTTGAGTGTCGAGGGCTGCTCTATGGGACGCGTCGCCGGTCGTCTCGCCGAAGAGCCTCGCATTTCGAGGGTTGTGCGGATAACTGCTCGCTCAACCCCTGTTGGTGAGATGGTGTGAACTGCAACATGTCTGGATAGACCTTTATTCGATATGGACGGACTGGTGTGAGCGCTTTAATTGAACGGCACTCGGCCTGCGGTAGCAAACGCGACGTTTTCAGCAACGTGGTCATATTGGGAACTGAAAGAGCGCGTCTAGGTGCTGCAATGGCAAACTGCAAGATAAGCTGGCATCGAAAATGAGATACTGTAGAGGAGAAATCGAGGCGGTGGTCGCGATGGTTGAGAACAAAGAGCAAGCGCCAGCCGCCGATGACCCTTGGTCCCGTACCACCATGTCGCGGCGACTCACCCCCTCTTCCGCTTTACACATCGATTCTCTCACTTAACAAATATCTTCATCGGCTCTTCATAGCCGTTCGGCGCGTTCACACAGCGCCCTGACGCCTAGCTCCGACAGACGGAGCTGCACTCGGGCTCGCAAGACTCTTCCTAGGGCGACGAGGTATACGATACGTCGTCACACTTTCTCACACTCTTGCGGGCTGGCAACGTGCCACTCTAACAGTGCACACACGCATTACCTGTCGCAGGCCGACCTCTGCGGGGACACCGCTGTCGCCACCAACACAAGATACCAGTGCGAGGCTCCACCTCTGCAGCAGCGCCTTCTACTGCTGCAAGATCTGCTAACGGTTCTCCTGGCCCTCTGGAACATCTGCTAACGGCATTTTGCGCTTCGCCGTGCATTTGTCTGGCGAGTCCGGGAAGACGCGCAAGCTACGTTGCACCTCAACAATTACCCGTATGTAGCGTCGTGTCTACCGTACGTCTCCAATACACACGTTCGCCTTACATCCTGCGAGCCCTCGGGGGTCCGCCATCTGTCTGTCTTGCCCACGTAGCAAGTGCTCATGGGGTATGGTCAGCTTTTGCGCGACGCGTTCGAGACCTAGCGCTTCGCCTGGACACTAACATTGAAACAGTTGCAGCTTGATCACAACACTTACGTATGTCGTGCGACGGAACACGAAGGTAGGATAGTGTTCACGCTAGGTTATACGAAGGGACGTATTTCACATCTTTATAGGGACAGCAGGCCTGGGGCACGATCAACCTTTGTACCAGCTCTTCGAACTCCTTGAAACCGCGATGTCGCAGCCTCCGTCAGCTTCTGCGGACCCCGAACTGGCGGAGTATCAGGCTCTGTAGGTGATCGTTTTTCCGCGACCGCTACTCGATCGCTCACCCGGCTTGTAGATGGCTTGTAGACGGATCGGAAGTTATTCTGTTGTTGCCATGACAGGTATGTGGGTCGTCAGACTACTGTGTATGTTGATCCCGACGTGTCTCATCCACGCGCGTCGTTAGTAGTATATGAGTACCTAATAACCCTCCGCGACGAATGGACCATGGTTTGGCGGCGAAATGGACGGGCTCGACCGCGTTATTCCTGTTCAACCGCTATCTCATGATCTTGACGGCAATCGTCAACCTTGCTCCCTATACTGCGCAGGTAAGTCCTCTTCAACTTGCATGCTCTTTTTGCGCGCTAATGCTTCAGACGTAAGTTACCTGACCGTGTGGAACATTGACGACTATCAATGGCGGCGTTTGACGCGCTTCAATGGCAGTGTCAATAACATCGATTGTACCGACTTTCCTGGTTGAAACCCGAACACAGATGGCTTCAAGCTCCATTGCCGCATTGCACAGCTCTCGAGCGTGGTACCCCGTCACTCTCTGTCACTCTACGTCCAGGTTCTGTTTCCACCGTCCTCGTGCAGAATCGCAATTATCACGTGCCTCTTTCAGTAAGCCGCCGGAGCCGTTCGAGACCACCTTCGAGTACGTCACGTTGCAGGAGAGCGTTATGACGACTGTCCGGGTTGTTCCCTGGCCGATTGTCGCGACATCCACGCCGTCGTGACCGGGAGAAACAGCGCTGTAGACTCGTTCTCGCGGGCCTTTGGCCATCGCCGCAGCTGAACTGGCAGCCGAAGCAGACAGCGTATTGCCATCGAAACTGAGAGAGGTGCGCACTTCACCTCAGTCACCATCAATGGTAAATGACAGACGTTGGATCGAGAGATCCGAAGTCGACGGCGAGCAGGTCTGTCCGGAGATCGTCATCGACAATGAGGCGTGAGATGGTGCAGTGTACTCTCGGCCAAGCTGCCTGAGAAGGCCTGATAGATCGACGGAAGGACGCGATGTTCGGTTAACCAGGTCCGTCTAGAGTTCACTTTTCAAGCTGGATTATCCGCGACATGTTCACATGACCCGCAAATAAGAAGATGCGGCGATTTCGAGGTGACGGGGGCAAGCCGATGATGGCCTATTGCAGGTAATCTCGAAGCTACCGTTTCGCAGCGGTGTCAAAGAGTACGGAGGCTGAGGACAAGGCTGATAAATACAAATCGAGGTCGTCGTCCACATTGGCTGGTATTGAACAGGATAAGAGCGCTGCGGGCTTCGTAAAGCGTGACCGTCGCGTGACCTTCAACCTTTCCTTGCGTCGCGCTCACACCAATAAGTATCTTCTTTGCAGTGGAGAGCATGTTGGTTTGCGTTCTAATTTGACTGCGTAGTAGCTTGCCTGCTTGGCGAGACAGACAGACCCTCGGCAATTTTCGACTTCGGATCGATGATCATCGATATCGATCGTCGCTCGTCTCTCAGCGCTCAGCGCTCATCGCTCAGCGCTCAGCGCTGAGCTCGAAAGCGCACCTATGATTGGAGATAAATAACGCCGCTCCGAGCGGACTGATGTCTTCTCATAGCACGTTCGATCTAGTCCTGCTCGCTCAATATCGGCCGTGTGATAGAAGTCTTGGCCAATTTGCATTTGAATGTACGTAACTCGATCTCGACGCCATATATAAACGTCCAGTCGAGTTGAGGTCGCCCACAAGTTGTAGTCATGACTTCTGCGGAGGACTCGACAAGCCTCCGTGTCGTTACTGCAGGTGCCGGTTGCGTTCTCACCGTGCTATCTCAACTAACGGCGGTTTCAGCGGTTGACGAGCAGTCCTCAGAGGCCGATCTCGCACCAGCCAGGACGCTGGCCCTGCATAGGCTTTTCCCCAAACCTCGCAAAGACGAGTGGCGGTTGTATCGCACATTCGAATCGATATCCACTTTGAAGGCAGGGGAAAGGGCTGAGATTGAGGTGAGTCTGTCCATCGCGCATAGCCCTTGTCCATTCTGAGGATCGCAAGCGCGACTGGCCGGCTTGGGTCAAGTCACACTTCTCAGAGCCGAAATATTGGAATCATCAACCCTTGGAAACAAAGCAGCGTTTCCTACAAGCGGTACGTGGCTTGCGTGGTTCACGCTATCTATGTGCGTGCTTTTCCCACCTACAATCGTGCTGATGGTTAGCAGTGCATGATCAAATGGCCGTTCCTTCGTTTATACCATAATGGATGGCCTGCGGAAGCTGTCGCTCGCCAGACTCTGACCGACTGGAAGCGTGAGCACGTCGGAACTCTGGAGTAAGATGAAGTACAAAGTGAGTAGCTTGGCCTGATTTCGTGTACCATGATTGATTTCAAGTTCGCGTTTATAGAGCGCCCGTCGTCATGCCACAACCTCCTTATGGGTGTCGAACGTAGCTGTCAGGACGAAAATTTCGTTTTCGTGTAACATTGGTCTACGCCGAAACGTCGTGCGCGCTGCAGTGGCAGAGCGATGACCTCGAGAATACATAAAGCAGTTGACTGTGTCGCACAACGACTATCTGTCGAGCACTTCGTCCACATTGGTCAAGGTTGGTTTTCGAGTCCCTGGCGCGATGACCGTGGGGCTCGTGTCTTGCATTGATGCTTAACATTTCTGGCCTCACCTCTCAATGGCTTCAAGGTCGACTCTACGGTGCGTCTTTCATATGCCATTGTTGCGTGATATAAAGTCCAAATCTTCGAGTTTCGCCACTAGGGCTGACCTCAATGCTGTACGGACTTTGCAATGCTTTATAGCAGGGAAGGCCGAGACACAACGTCGATCTTTTGGAGCCCATGGGACGCTATAGTGGATCGGTGAGTGACCGTCTCTCTACTCGACATGTTGCGCGTTCATACACTGCAGCACATTCACCAGGCGGAATCCAGAGGGTGTCAGACCTCCGGTGCCCATCCAACGCTTCCATCCGGGAACCATCTCGTACGGCACCCACATCATAGGTCTTCCAACTCTCTCATCAAGAAGGTTACACTGGAGTTCACCAAGCCTCGGGAGCACAACGACGAACACATCGTGGATGCTGTTGCACGGGAGGTGAAGGACTTGGCCCTCCCAGAGAAG